>NIPM01001960.1:0-18227 GCA_002738285.1 Holacanthella duospinosa
CCCGCATCCCTCCCGAGGGTTACCGCAGCCCTCCCGTATATCCCGCAGGTATCCCATTGGGTCCCGCATCCCTGCTGGACTTGTTTCCTAGCAATTTTAGTTTGAAAACGACAACATTGTATGTGATGGAGCATTGATAGGACATAAATCCTATCGCTTGGCCCAATATGCTAGTGATTGTGTTTTCACATGCTCTTATGTAATTTCCAAATTCAGAACGCCTAGAGCGTTTCCAATGCAGCCAATTGGCCTGGTGAGTTCCTTTGTCGATGAGCACTACGATTTTAGGCAAAGTCATAAAAGTGGGGAAATTCAAATCTTCATTTATAATAATTGTAGCAAATCTAAGATTGATAGGACAAAAATCCTATCGCCTGGACCATGCCTTGTTATAGCACTGAGAAACACGGCTTTACGGTGTTTACTTCGTTTTGTTTTCTTCACTCTTATTAGTCTAGTAACTAAGATTTAAGTTGTTAATGCCATGTGAAATTTTTGTTTAGACATTTCCTTACGTTTTTTTCTTTTCGATTATAATATCTGCATAAAATTTTTCTTCAACGATTTGTTTAATTTCTCCGTGCATTTTATCACTACTTGAACAAAGACACACCATTCAAATCAGATGCTACAGATATGTTAATTATTACAAAAATACAATATGTATATTGTTAAACATGCCCTTTGAAATGCGTAGAAAGCGATCTGTCAAATGTCTTGAAAAACAACAATCGGTTAAATTGAACAAATTATAACAAAATGGATTAGTATATTTACATCATGTGTTAATTTTATTAGCAATATTATTTTTCAGTTTATTGCTTTTAAAGAATATATTTATTTTTTTTTTTTTTTTAAATCTATGAACTTTTATTTAAATAATTAATAATAAATAAATAAAATACAATAAAAAAATTAAAACTGATGGGGAGCATAGGTAAAAAAAATAATTACAGAAAAAATATTTCATCCAACTGTTTCTTTTAGGCAACGTTCCCAATATAGAAGCTACGTTCCCTTGTTGTAAGGCCAAACTAATGCGCTGAATCAAAAAGGAGGTAGAGCGAGGTTCACCAGTAGCTATTTGAATAAGATTTCTGATTTTCTTTATCAGTTTTAGTCCTTTGGGTCCCCAAACTCCACTAGTCTCGACTGCTATTGGCACGAAAAGAAATTTGTTCTCCGGGATGAAAATATATATTTTTATTTTCTTTGTTTCGGCGATGATAGCAGCGGCTGCGGGGTTGTGTATAGTGGATGAGATGTATGATTGGGCAAAAGTGTCGACACAAGTGAAATCCCAAACCAATGATTTACCTCTGGACCAAGGTACGAGTGTCATTCCGTTAGGAATAAAATGCAAAAAGTAAATACCAAATCTGTCTTTGTTTACCAATAGTCCATTCCATATCCATAGAGTAGTAAAGCAATTGATTCATGTATTACCGAATTATTTAGTATTAACACAGTCAAATGTACCCGGATTTATTATTTGTTAACAAGCGTGCTTCATTTAGCTCGGTCAAAATTTATCGTAGTGTTGTTAAACGTATGGGTTCAAATAAACAAGAGAACAATTATATGCGCTGTGTACGCTAAAAACTGCAGGACACCTTGCACATGCCCAACGAATAGATATTTGCACATTGCGAGTTGTACGTACGCCTTAGAATTTATATGAGAAGTAGGAATGGTACGTACGCCTCGGATGTTTCAGTGTGCAGTATGTATTGTTCGTTCACAATGTGCGATAACATGTTCACATTTTACCTGAGCAGTGAAACTTGGCTTTTAAATGCTTGTTCTACGTGCACAGCGAAATTATGCATGTGCAGTAAATATTGTACTTCTGCCTTGCACATTTTGCGTTGCAAATGGACATTGGTCCTGAGCATATACATAAGAATTAGGTATTTTGCGTGCAGTAGTGTGTAAGACGGAAATGAAAATGGTGGGGAAATGGTTCGAGAAATTATCTGGGGCTGGTATGGTCAGAGGTCAAACAATCATGGGACGTAAATGGGAAAAATGGGATTCCCAATTGATCTCAAAAGGTGGACGTTTATACGCATAGTAGGTGTACAGTGGCTGCTTATTTCAGAACTATTAATGAGAATTAAATTTATGAATTTGCAAACAAATTTTTTTATTGACGGTTAGTGTTGAAACACAACAGTACTTCCGCTAAGATAATTATTTTAATAAACCGTAAACGAGCTGAATAGTACAAAATCCATAAAAACATGTGCAAATAGATTTCTTAATTCATCATTAAACGAATAAATATTCTGTCTTTAACTAATGGTATGGGGCAAAGTATATGTTTGGCAGTTTAACTTGCATTGGAAGTACATTAAAAGGCGAAGTAACCTCCCCAACACAAAACCGGAAGTCTTATGCGACATTTAATTTAATTCTAAATAAGGTCTATAAACATTGCCACAGCAAACAGTGATAGGAAAGCTTTAGCAAGTTTGTCTGCAGAACGATGTGCGTCTTTTCATTTTCAGAATAAGTTAAGAGCAATATATTTTTTCACTTTTTCTCATTTATTTGTCTTTTAGAAATAATGAGAAAAAGAAATTCTATTAACCCCTTTTGAATAGCTAGGTACTTTAATTGTTATCCGAATTTCCCAAAAAAAATTTGAAGTCTTGATTCTGTTTTGCAGTCGTTCACTGTTTAATATATCAGTTGGATATTTTAACAATATACAGAGTGAGTGAATAAGGGCTACCTAGAGATCCTCACTCCACCGGACCTTTCTCTGTGTCACCCACCATAAATCGGCGTCAGAATTTTGTTTATTTTATAACATCACATGTTGTTACATTTAAACCAAAGAATCATTTAGTCGAAAGTTTTAGAAAACACAAAATATCAAAGAATTATTGTTTTTATTTTGTTGTCCTTGTTTTAACTAAATGGAAGTACCGCCTATCATCCTTCGACTGATTTTGATTAAATATCGCTGTCGGTACCCAGATCTTTTGGGGTTATTTGTAAAGCATCGTTTTCAACTCACCACGCCCAGTAAACATAGAGCAGCTCAAAAATAGGATTTAAACCTTTGTTGCCACCATAAATGAAAACCCACAAATGCTACAAAATGTCCGACGTGGTTTTTATGAACGAATTAATCATTGTCTAGACATGGACGGTGGTCACTTTGAACAAATGATCTATTAAGTAGTTGCTGCTAGATTTAGTTAAGAAATAAATAAATTTCTGATGCCGATTTATGGTGGGTGACACATAAATGTCCGGTGGAGTGAGGATCTCTAGGTAGCCCTTATTCACTCACTCTGTATAAGACAAATACTATTTATTGAATGATAACTGTGCTTTATAAAATTGACAAAATGTCAAATTTCATTATATGTTGTAATTGAAAAACTTTTGCTTGGTCATAAAACACAATTGTCTGTGAACTTAATGCTGTTTCTTTTGTGAAGTCACTGGGTTAGGCGATTCAACCTGCGAATAAATCGGAGTTAATTCTGTTTCCTGTAAAGAAGCAGCAGTCCATGTTGAACACCAATCAAACTTATTATTACGTCAAGGTTACATTTCTCGTACTACTCCCTTTTGTCAAGCATTTTAATAATCTGATGTCATCAAACGTTTGTTTTGATTTGGTTTGATTTCTATTGAACTCTTCTTGTACGTACAGGTAATATAAAAAGAAACAATTTTCGGTAAATTTTAGCTTTATCATCGTCGGCAAAGATCCTCCTCACATCCTTCACATCCAATTTGTTGTAATCGGCTTTTTGTGTTTTATTCATGCTAAGTTTATTGCAAGAGAAACAATATAAATAACACTATGGCAATTGTTTTTACAATCATCAGAGATATCAGAAATATACTTTTATCACTGATGTACATTTGATCGTCAGTGTCTTATTACCCTAATAATATAATTAAAGAACCTAATTAGCCTAAGAAGATTACAGCCGTAGAGAACATACAACAGTGTACTACAGTGGACCTCGACTATAACGACTTTTACGGACCAGGATATTTGTTTCATAACATCCGATGTTTATTATAGCAGAATAATGAACAAATATTAAATTGAAAGTTATGTTCATATCATCCGATGTTTGTTTTACTTTTATTAGTTCAATTATTTCGTTTTTCTAGAGTATGCTACCTCACAATCTAAATAAACCAAGAGTTTACTTGAACAGAAAAAAACATAGATAAAACTGTGTGGAATGTCTTCAGAAATCGACAATGCTAGTATTTACTCACGATTTACAGATGCTGTAATAGTGGATGAAGAATAGTAAATAATTAAAATTTGACGATTGTCTTATTTTATTTATTGCGCCACGGAATAATAAAAAAACGTTGGTGCAGTGGTTCAAAACATCAATTCTTCATTCATTCACAACGCATTTGATTAAATTGTTTTGACTTTTTCACCAAATTAGGGTCTGGTTCATCTCTTACGATGGTGAAATGAAGAGCTAGACCGCAAGATATGGTTCATTACGCCCGAGTGTTCATTTTAACTGAACTAATTATGACCGAGGTTTTAACATTAATTTGCCTATCTCTAGGCAGCGACCGGCGGCTCAGGTTCATTATAACCGTGGTTCGATTACACCCAGGGTCATAATAGGCGAGTTCCAATGTAGTAAGTTGTCTGGGTATTGTGTTCCCAGTAATATCGCATTCCTCTCTACTGAACAATAAACTTTCGGATTATTTATCGTTAAAATGGGTCCTTTCTATATAAATGTATATAAAAAGCAATAAGGCATTCTCTCAGAGTGCGCCCTTAGCAGTAAATAGCAATTTAGCATAGCGCCTTTTTACTGACATTTAGCGCATTTTTGAGGCTTGCTGCTAAATTTAAACTTTGAAATACTTGGCGAGAAATATGATTGTGAATCGATCAAAGGTGAATTGGCCAACACGTGAATTGATCAAACTTGGTTTGACCAACGCGTAAATTTGTCAACACGTGAATTGGCCAAGAACGTAAATTGACCAAATTGTGAGTTGACTAAAAGATGTACGATGAAAACGGTTAATAAAATTCTCTAGTTTTAATTTTGTAAAGTATTGTATCGAATTGTGCAGTGTTTAAGAAAATGAGTGACCAAATCTTACATAAATACTGTATCAGTGATACTGAAAATTTTGCGATTCAATAAGAAAAAATGAAACAATTCCACGCTAATCCATTGAACCAACTTGAGCAATAAATCCCAATGTCTCCTATTAGCAAATAAAACCAAATTGTGGAAAATAAATCTAACAATAATATCTTGAGTTCTCAAAAGAAGTGTTCTCTTTGATGCATTTGATAAGCACCCATTTTCCTTTCAATTAAGCACGTTTACTTCTTCTAACGGAACTAAATAGACATTGGATATGAAGTTCTTTACATTAGCATTTTGTCCACTTTAAAATAAATGTAAAATTTTATGTTTAGAATAAGGTGTCAAGATTTTATTTTAAAATTTGTTTTGCGCACCATGTCTGTTTGCCCCTCTGATGGCTTACGTTTACATGGAATTTCATATTCAGAAAACTTGCTGAGAACACTAGTGACTAGTGCATCATATATTAGGCTATAGTAACGGTTCGACTTTATTAAACAGGAATTCCTCTTCAGAGTGATGTTTTATTCCGGATACTATAAATAGAGTACATAATTATCACTTGACACAAGGGGAAATGAATAGGTGTCGGGGATATATTAACATGTTTTCTTTTTTGTTTACTTTAATGAACTATGATTTGCGTTATTATCATTAACTATGCTAGGTATACGAACCTATGAAGACTCTCCGTGAGACCAGGATTTGATGGGATGAACTTTCCCTGCCACAAATATTTTGTTGTATAGAATTTTCCCTTTCGTGAAGATTCGGTGTGACCAATCAGTTTGTGATCGAAAGTCTCTCACGAAATCTGTCGACAGACTATTCTATTGTAATAAAGAGCTTTAATAAATTCAGTAAATCATGGACCATAAGCTATATCTTTGCCAAAAAATTGCATATTTTTTGAAACATTTTGTCGTATGGATGCAAGAAGGAATCCATTTTTGGTCTTTATTTTCCAAGCCATAATGCTCTAATTTAAATACTTTTCACTCTGGTGAAATATGTTAGCTCGTTCATAGATATTAGGATTGGCCAAATTGAGAATTTTGACGATTTAAAAGTTGGCACATCGTCTGTGTTGAACAAACAGCTCAAATTCCCGGACATGATGTCATCACTGAATTCTGAAGGAAATTTAGTTTTACACGCAATAAGCCTTTGGTTCAGTTGAGTAGCAACATTAGGTTTTCTCAAAATTTCTTTTAAATTGTGCTTTGATGGGGAACTGCAGAAAATAGTTTCCGGATTTCAAAGGATTTAAGCTTGACTCTTCAAATTGGCATTCGGAACAAAGTAATATGCCTTCAAGTTTGTTTTCACCTAGGTAATATTCACAACTAGGGCAATATAAATGGATTGAACTGTTTTCTGTGTTTAGTAGTTGTTCTTAAATGGTCGTTATTCGATCTGGAATCCCATAGTCCAGTGGAAGAAAGAAATTCAGTATTGATAGAAAGTCAACAGATGCAGAGCCTGAAAGGTGATAATTTGAAATGGAACCCAATATAAGTAAGATGGCACTTTGGTAATTTTGAAGTTTAAAAATAGATACGATCCAGTATCCACTGTCAAGTGTTTATTTGAATTTCCGGTGTTTGGTGCAGTAGTCTGTGTGCGCATGTAAATTTTTATTTAACGTTTTTAATGATAAGTTGTGTTAAATCTTTAACTCAAACTGCGTTTGCGAACAAAAAATTAGTTGGTGTTTTAGATAGAATATTACAAGCAGGTGCATCGGAGTCTTCGATTTCAATTCCCAAAGATTGGGCTCTCTCCTTTCAACGATGAAAGGACTGATATTGAAAACTAAAAGTTCGAGCAGCATAATCATTAAGTCATTACCTTTGCACGCTTAGCAGATCTAACCGGAATTGTTTCAATGAATCCCAGATATACTTTTTTCGCTTTCTTACAATGCTTTAAAGTTATTCAGAAATTTTAGGAAATTACATTCAAAACAGTCAGTAAATTCAAATGAGAATTTCAATATTTCTTCAATAGTTCCACGCAGACATAAACTTCTGATTTAAACTCCTGTAAATTTAAAATTACTTTTCATTGTCGTTTTATTGAACCTCACGTTTATTTATTTCTGTTATTATGACAATGAAAAACACTTATTTTCTGGTTCACTAGATAAACGAAACCCCAAGTAGGTTTTCAGTGATGGCTAAAACTGATGTTGACGATGAGCCACAACGCAGCACAATTGGGAAAAAACTTATGAACACAGATGTTGCATTCGAATGGAAGAAGGATGTTTGTGTTGGACGAATTTTGTTGTGTGGTAAGTCAACTATTAAATATGTTTTATTGTCATACATTTTAACTGGAATTGAATTTCTTAAAGGGTCAACATCATAAATGGGCATCGCATTGAAAGGAAGAGTCGAAAAGGTCTATTCAATAGTTGAAGCCAAAAAGTATTTCGGCAAAATCTTCATTTTGTTTAATTTCTATAACTTAGTTAAACATATTTGGATTTTTTTTAAAAAAACCCAAGCACTAAAAAATAAAAGCTCAAATTGATTGTATCCTTGAAGAAGTGGAATATGCAGCTAAAACAAATATGAAACACTGTTGCTACTTCAAAAGGAATTAGAAAAGAAAAATCAACAAGTTGATAATCTACTAAGTAATTGCCAATAATAGACCTAGCTGAATAAAGCATATTTATTTTTGATTATTTAATTAGAAGAAAACAACAACCTATAAGAACCAGTTTTAGAACTTGAACAGGAAATTTAGAATTGGACATTGGAAATGGCATTTTGCTTGGACGAGAGTTTTTAACATCGATTAAACAAGCATCGTCATCTGTCAATTCCTACGAGTGGAGCCGGTTCAAAAAGTTAATCCAGGTTGACGAAATAGTTGGATATACTCTGATGGGGAAGGGATGCAATGCAACAATCGTCAAACTCAACCCTCAATTGATGCAGTGAGGAAAGATCCGATAACTGGGAATTTGAACTAAAGACCCATTAATATATTTGATGCTTTGCAATTCGATTATAGCTTAAAAACGTTTGGAATAAATACATGGAGCAAAATATAACCTAGTTAAAAATTTGTACACAAGTCCTTTCTAATTATCAACTCAGTTATTTCAAATTTGAAATGGGGTGAATAAAACTGATTAAACTCAATCGCCTCTTCACAATCGATTAGAAAGAGTGTGTGACTAAGCACAAAGTTTTATAAATACTCTACAGATTTTCTTTCTAATGAAGTAGAAACAAACAATTATATTAATATAATGTACACAAAATTTTATTTTAAATTCACAGTTCTTCAGTGTTTGGTAGCTTAACTATGTAAGAAGTATTTGAATTTTGTTTACAAACAATGAACTTTGAATTCAGATTGCATAATTTTAAAACAACAAATTTCTTTAAATTACGAATAACCTTAAAGTAAACCTTGTTTAATCCGATATTCGAAATGCGTAATTTCAGTGCAAAACATATTGGAATATGTTATTTACTATAAATATTTTCATAATTTCAAAAAAGTCACCATTCACCTCTATAAAGTTGTCAAAACTCTTATTATATCGTTGAGTTTGGGTAGTATAAAACGCAGAATTTCAAAAGCACCGCTTGAAGCATTAAACAGTTTGACAAAAAAAACATTGTTCCAAAATCTTTTGTTCTTTAGAAGATAAAAAATATATTTTTGGTTTTCCAAATAATATAACTGAATCTAATATTTTTACTTGCTTATGGTGATACTTTAAGTTTTGGATTAAAGAAGAAGCAAATTCTTTTGCAGAACTTGGATTAATTTTGTTTAAATATTGGACAAATTGAGGAAATCATTAATCTTGTTCGAAATTTGTCTGTCAACAAAAATATTTTCTTTAAATTGATTTAATAAAATTCCGTTAAAATTTTTGAATTGAAAAGATGAATATTCAAACAAAGGACCCCAAGTCTGGACACAAGATGACGCATGTAACAAAGAATGATCATTAATTTAAAATATCTTTATATAGGAATTTAGAATATCTTCTATAACAATAGGACAAATAAAGGTCCAAGTTCACCACTCTGAAGCTTTCCAAAAATTTACTTCATCCAAAGTTCTAACTGAGCGACTGAAGAAATGGAATATTGAAGGAGTCTCTCATTTATTACAGACACTTTCTTCCCAACATAGAAATCTTGGTGATGTTTTTTCAAATTAATCCAGTAGTTCAAAAAACTTCTTGAAACTCCTAAGAATGCTGCATGCATGACATCAAAAACAAATCCTTTCACAATATTGGATTTAGGAAGCAGAATTAACTGAGATGCTGATTTAATCCCATTATAATGTTTGATGTTGGTACCTTCTTCAAGAATATGACTGTAAATTTTAAGACCATTTAGAAAATTTTCTGTGTACTTGTTTCAATTGATATAGCTGATGGATTATATCCACTTCTGTGAGTTTTCTTTGATTTCGTAGCTTTGACCTTTTGACAAGCACCATGAGAAACCAAACGCTCCATTGAATTGTGTGGTGCCTTGACATTGGCATCGAGCTCGAGAATCGGTGGTACAGAGTGGAAAGAATATTTTACTCTGTAGTGATTTATCATTGACAGTCTAATTCACCATTTTATGACTGCTTAACTCAGTACACATTTTCACAAATAGATAAACTAATGCGTCGAAATTTGGTTTACACTTACCAAACCAATAGCCCCCAATTATGACGTTTCGAGTTTTGTGTTTTAGCTCGTTTAAAGTCAATAAGTTTGGCCAAATTGAAAATTTCGACTTGAAAACAGGGATGCCATCTGTGTTAAAAGTACTACTTAAATCATTATCCATTAGCTCCAACTTATTTTACAAATTTCCATACATTATATCATTGTAGGATTCTGTAAAATTTCCGAAATTTCTTTTTTCCAATCTTGTTTGAATTTCTGAGGCTATAATTGGATTGCTGAGAAGTGTTTCGAATTGCGATTTTAAATCAAACAACAGAAAATAATTTCCGGACTTCAATAGATTTGTTACTGTGAAAGTGATGGAGCAAGTGCAAGTGACAGTCGAGGAAGATTCAGATTTGCCAATGTAATTATCACATGATGGACACTAAAAATTTGCTGATGGTAATGCTTCCTGCTGTGGTATTTTCTTTCGCATCTGAGCAATTGAAGAAGTGATAACTGTGTCATTTGGGAGGAAGAAGTTTATGGCAGTCAACAGGTCATCTGTAGCTAATCCAGTTAATTTGCGTTTGGATACGTATCCCAAAAGTAAAAAAGTTGCTTCATCTTCTGCTATTTTTGATTTATGATATAAAAGATTTTTGGATGAGTGATACTGGTTATCCGAAAAAACTATTGTCAAAAGTGGATCTGAGTTATATCTTCCAAATGACGGAGCAACACTCTATTAATAATTGTAACTAGATTTTAAACTATGATTCATATTTCTGTATTTCTAACATAAAATGCATATGTTACTTGGACATATTCATTAGCAACATCGAAAACTTCTGTCTCATTAAACCCTGCAGTCAATTCTTTAGTTTGGTTTCCAGATAACTGCTAAAAATTAATAAGAATTTTGCACTTTAAAATTGTAAATAATTATAAGTTTATAATAACATACCTTATGACGGTGAGCTGTTCTACACGGCACATTGCGATTTGGATTCCAAATATACTGACGTCGTTTTATTTTCATGTTATGTAAAATTAAAAACAAAATTTGTATTAAAATTGCGAAAGCTAAAGTTGAACTTTTCTTTCTTTGTTTTGATGTTCCCACAAAATTACATTTTTTTCCAATGTAAGGGAAAATGACATTTGCATCAACTGAGAATCTCTGCTTCCATATATTCGATTTAATAACATTCTTTGTGTATTTTAGTTCAACAGTTTTACTTTTAATTGACAAACTTTTGCAAAGTAACCAATGGAGAATAATTATTTTATAGTTAAATGAATTAATGAAATCCCAATCAGAAGGTCTGTAATGTCAGGAAGTGATATTGCACAAAACTTTGAGAAATTCTGATGGAAAATTCTTGCTAAATAAAGTTGTCGATTTTAAGTGGAAGAAGAATAAAATATGCAAAGGAAAAATTANTTTTACTTTTAATTGACAAACTTTTGCAAAGTAACCAATGGAGAATAATTATTTTATAGTTAAATGAATTAATGAAATCCCAATCAGAAGGTCTGTAATGTCAGGAAGTGATATTGCACAAAACTTTGAGAAATAGTGATGGAAAATTCTTGCTAAATAAAGTTGTCGATTTTAAGTGGAAGAAGAATAAAATATGCAAAGGAAAAATTANTGATGGAAAATTCTTGCTAAATAAAGTTGTCGATTTTAAGTGGAAGAAGAATAAAATATGCAAAGGAAAAATTATTTGTTTTGGTAAGTTTGATTATTTAAATTATCATTCAATTTTTACACACTTAGTTACACACACATTTTTTATTCGATTTAAAGATCAAAATTAGAAATGGAGCTCAAGATCAAAAAATCATTTTTAAAAAGTGTATCTGGACCTGCTATTCTCAACAATAAACGAAAAGATATTGCACAACCAGTTAAGCATTTGCCTTACAATATATTAAGAACAAAAATTTTTGTAGTGGAATTTAAATTTCATAAATCTGCTTCAATTGCCAAGAAAACAAGAATTGATCAAATTGTAGAAGCTGAAAGTGAAACGCGGAATGACGAGTTGAAAGAATTAAAATTGAAGCTTTCAGATATGACGAAACAAGTTGAAGACGTAACCAGTAAATTACTTTTTACAATGGGAAATGCAATTATAGTAATTTTTGGTTGGTCAAGGTGGATAGCGCGATTAAAATTAAATTCTAATTCTTTAGAAAGTCTTAGGTTCGAATAGTGGGAGAGAAAAAAAGTAAGAGTTTATTGAGTATGCTTTTTTTTCTCGTTCCTTCACTTCTACTTTCTAATTCATTAGAAACAAAATTTCTAAACAAGACTTTCTTTATAATACTTTAGAAAGGATTGTTATATTTACAACATTTTTTTCGCGGTTGCGCCTTTCTAGTGTGTTAAAAACAATATTCTTCCATAATTGTAAAAAGATGATTGTAGAAAACCTTGTATTTAATCCATATCTAATTTTTTAAGTCGAGTAGTATCTATCCAAAAAAGACATCAAGAAAACTTTGTCAAGTCTCATTGTAGAAATCACAAAATGCNAAGTCGAGTAGTATCTATCCAAAAAAGACATCAAGAAAACTTTGTCAAGTCTCATTGTAGAAATCACAAAATGCACAAACTTTGCTGCAATGAATTTGAATTTGCAGTAATACTTTATGTCTGCAAATTATGTTTATTACTTGAAAAGTAAAAACCAGTGAAACTCAGATATATTTTTCTTTTCTTAACCTCAATCTCAATCCAGATATGTAGTATATTAGGTAGCGCGTTTCATATAATACCACGGGGTCTAGGTTCGATTAAGTTGGATGCAATAGGTATATGAACTAAATTAGTGAATTTTTTTTTCGTCGTTTCTATCTAATTTATTAGGCAAAAATTTAGGTACAAAGAGTATTTTGTTGAATTATTTGTANTTGACTTTTATTCTTTTGTCGTTTCTGTCTAATCTATTAGACAAAAATTTAGGTACAAAGAGTATTTTGTTGAATTATTTGTAAAAAAAATACTTAATTCAATCTTTCTAGCAAGCATTTTTGTCTAATGAGTTCTACATATAGGGCCATAAATAGACAAAGAGGATTCTAAAGAGGTTGTCACAGTCTTTGTAGAATAAAAAAACTCGGGACCTCGAGCATGATGTTCAACATGTAAGGCTGAAATATATTTCCACAATGTCTAGGATTTACAGTTTACATTAAAAAAGTTAATTTAAATTATGAAAGTATTTATTATAAGGTGTGCTTGCAATATGAATTAAGTGTCACTAACTTGGTACCCGTCCTATACCCATCAACTTTCTTATGTTTGAGCTAGAAATTCAATGTTACTTCAAAACCTAACATTTCCCGACATGACGCTATTGTAGAGATCTGTATCCAACACAATATATTTTCCTTTACAGGAAACGTAAATAACGTCTGCAGTTTTCGTAATATCATATCCTTCTTTTCGCAGATCCACTTTCTTGATCTTGTATGTACCTATATGTAAAAAGAAAAATATTAATATTCTGTTAAATAAGAGCTTTTCTCAAAACACAAGATTATACTACATTCTGTCAAGATTTCCTAAATATTTTACTATTATATGCTGTTGGTCTTATTGGGATTAATTTTTTTCATTAGATTTTAGATTGAAAGTTATGAATTTGACAAAAATATGGAAGCTAATTTACTCGTTTGTTAAACACGGGCACTGTGTCTACAAATAGATTCGTAAATACACTAGATTGCATAACTCGCGGATACGCCAAATTTCAACTAGGTCATAATTAGAAATGATGCAGCAATGTCATATAAATAAACATATATGGCTCTAGTGCCTCACGTTTTATGGTAGAATGCTCGTCAATGTGGAAAACGTATTTGATGTAAAAGTATTTAAAATCGCATTCGCTTTATTTGCAAAAATACGGCAATATAAAAATGTCGCAAATCAAAACCAACTGTCTGGATTCCTATTCTTTTTAAAGCTAGAAATATCCTAAAGCTAAATATTATATCTCTAAACATAGTGCACTTGACTTCCTAAGATACACGTTGTCGCGTATCTCACCGCCTAAAGGGGAAGAAATGTTGCTAGAAAGAGTTTCAAACAAAACTTATAATTCGAAAGTGAAAAATTCGACATTTCACGAAATTTTCCATCTTACTATATAGTTTCCCTACCCGTGCATAATAAGCATTGGAATTGTTGCTTCGCGTGTAAGAAATTGTTTTGTTGATAATTAATATGTTTTTGAGATAAAAATAGTCATAACAAATACCTCGTAGAAATAAACTAGTCATAGTGTATACAAATTTACCTGTCATATCCATATGTGTAAGAAGTCGAATAAAGAGCGGTCGGGCATATTTCGGAAGGTGACTGTTGATTTCATTAGCCAATTTTTCTAAATTCATTGTTTTTGTTGGGTCAAGAATACTTGCCATCCCTGCTTTTCCATCTGTACCAGGAATAGCTACACCATATACAGCAGTTTCTCTGAATTCTGCACCACGACTCACAACAGCCTCTACTTCTGCAGTAGATACATTCTCCCCTTTCCATCGGAAAGTATCTCCTTGTCTGTCTTTAAAATACATGTACCCGAGCTCATCCATCATCAAAATGTCACCAGAACGAAATGCAGCATCACCTTTACGGCAAATGTCCCGTACTAATTTTTTTTCCTTTGAATTCTCATCGGTGTATCTGAAAAGATACTACAAAAGTAAATTTGATACAAATGATATTTTCCATTAAAAAAAAGTTTTACTACAATGAAGTTTTTCTGACAAAAAAAAAGGTTTTCAGACAATATACTCATTATCAATACACACCAAAAAACAAATTTTTTTAGTTAAGTAATACTTTTGATGCTTTGGTAATTAAAGTTCAAAATATGCAATATTACACCATTTGGACACATTCAACTAATATTTGTAAAAGGTTAATTTAGACTCTTACGTAACGTTCCGACACGTCATTTTGTCTAAACGCAATTTATTCCGCAAATCTTCTTCTGTAAGTAGATTTGGCGGATGTCAATTTATACTCCACCGACAACAAACCGCTGATGTTTTTGGTAAAAAATTAAGCGGGTAAACAGAATTTAAAATACATTCTATTAGCAAAGATTTAGTTTTTGTGCATTTTGAATTACAAATTATTTTATTACAAATTCATTAAGTTAATACAAATAATTTTACAAATTAAAAAGTCTCAGATGGTAATAATTTTCTTAGTTTTAGTAATTTGAGATTTCAAATTTTAAATGAAAATGATTCGCGCCTTTGGGAAAGGAACTTTGACGGATGACCGATCCGTCAAATATTAAACATGTTTAATATTTGGCGGAAGTTTTTTGTCGTGACGGAAAGGAGGAACGACACATTTTTGAACTGTTGTAAGAGTATAAATTACCTACCGTCCCGAGAAGTTCCAGTCGTTAAGTCGATTTGTCGTGACGGATCACTTGTCGTATTGAGTATAAATTGGCCTTAATGCTTCAAGGAAGGTTGCTATGAAACATTTTAAGTAAAATGCAAATATGTTCTTTCCTAAAAGGTTATAAAATTGTTTAATATAGTTATATATTAATATAGTTCAATATAGTTATATATAACTTTATAGTTAAAAATAGTCAAAAATTTTACCAAAAAAATTAAAAAAATTTTTGTTGAAAATTTTGAAAACCTTACAAAAAAAAGAAATTTGAAATTTAAAACCAATTATTTTCTAATTATAGGGTACACATAAGAAAGCTAAAATGATAAATTTTAGCTTTCTTAATGGAAACTAAAATAATACAACTTAATTTAGGTTAGGCAGAAAGATAAACCAAAGTTTATCGATAAATCCTATGTAAAGTAAATCCTTCCATTTAATTACATAGAATTGAAGTTTTGTAACAATAGATATCTCTTTGCTGAATATTTATACCCTTTGTATTTTCTAAATATGAATTAAATTTTTGGAGATAATTGTAACAGAAAGTGGAAGCAATAATTAAATTTTTAGCCAATCTTGAATCCTACATTAAATATTATTGTGCTTCAAAAGTTATTTTCATTTAGTCTTTTTTGATGCCATATTTTCAAAAGTAATGGCGTGTTTCCAAAAATAATTGTTCTTGATGCTCTAATTCCAAATACTGCTTTTATTTCTTCATATATTAGTGTCAGTCAATTTTGTTTTAACTGATTCGGTGATACAAACATGTTTTTTTTATGTTAATGATGCTTTTGATATGCCTTGCTGAATACTAATTATATCTAGGCTGTAAAATTAACGTACTTGTTTCGAATCAACAAATTTCCCACAATTTATAGTTGGTTGCGAAACTCACTCCACATTTCAATAATGCTTGCAGAATAAGTTGAGTAGAAGGGCAAAAAAATATTCCCACTCCGTTGATCTTACATTGATAAAACTTTGAAATTTTATAAAGTAAAATTTGCTTAAAATTTTTTTTATTTTTGGTTCTCAGCCAGGAAAAAATTTAAACAAAAAATCGTAAGAAAAACCAAATACCTACTTCTGAGCTTAATATTTCTTATGTGAAAAAAAATTAACAAAACTCAATTAGTTTATTGCAATCATTCTAGTTTCTAATGTGAAAATAATAATAGTCCTTTAATTTCTTTCAGAAAAACAATAATAACCTATACAAATAGATGGAGGTTATTGGAGATAACTTATATTCGTTCACTCTTTTGTAGCAGCAGTATTTTCAAATAGTCATTTTACAGTGTTAGCTGTTATCAAAATAACTTATATTGTTTGATGCTCGTAAATATCATTTTTGCCAAAGTCATAGATATTACTTCAACAATTCATTGAAAAATATGAACAACTTTAATATTCATCTTACTTTTTCTTTGTTTCACGAAGATTCGTTCTTGTATAATATTTAGCGAAAAATGAGTTAAAGAAAATCTATATTGTTTTCTTGAATCCAAATTCTAAAACGGTGCAATGTAATTAAAAATAAATTTTTACTAAACGTTAAATAATAAAAATTGTCTCACCCCTCAAAATCCATGATCGTATTTGATTTTATAATCCCAACCACTTCCCCAGGCTCATTGAATCCACACTTGATGGCCAATCCTGACACAGGATCACGTAGTGGTTCGCCACTTACTTCATCCACTTTGATCAGTTGGAGCGGATATATGTTTGATTTGTAGACTAATCTCGGGATGAAACCAATTGACCCAACACGGTTATCACAGGCAGCTATAACACAAATAATACAATTAACTTGAACCTTAACTATTTTGTAATGAGAATTTGTAGAGCTATTTCAAGAATTTTGTAAAATTTTGTTCTACAATGGTTTCTGATTTTTCAATCATCAATTCAGAACAAATTTTTCTTGTGCTAGACTGAATTCTAGCACCCAAACTAATTACTTTGTAGGTGGGATAAAATTAGCGTATTTACTTACGAGGAAATTGTATTTAAGTTTAATATATTCAAAACAAACTCCCTTGTCCATACCTCTTTCAGGTGGCGTATAGTAAGAATATTTCAGAAGCATTAAACAAAATAGGTTGGTAGTACAGAATATGCTGCGGTTGATAAAAAAGTTAAGAGTACAACTATCTCCGTTTTACAAATATAAATGCAAAACAGGTTCTGGATGATAAAAAATTTAACGACAGCAACGCGATGCTAAAATAAGCTTGTGTACTCAAACGTCAGATGATATAATAAACTTGTTTCTGTTCGCTTGACAATTGAAACCAGAGACAATTTCTATTGGACTACAATTATATTATCCTAATATGTATAATCTTATGCAAATTACCACCAAATTTATCAATTTAGGAATTTTGAGGCGAAAAAATTAAACAAAACTTTTGAATAACACCACTTCTCATTAGTAACATAGCAACTACTGACCTAAGTTGCAGTTCCCTTCTGTGGAACCATAAAACTCACGCACTTCAGGTATGTTGAACCGAGTGAGGAACTCTGTCCAAATATCCGCTCTTAGTCCATTCCCAAACATAAGACGAACTTTGTGTTCTTTTTCTTCCGGTTTTGTAGGTTGGGCGATGAGGTATCGACATACTTCTCCGATATACTGAATGACCTTTTAATTACAAAGCACAGTCTATAGTTTAATCACTGAAAGTCTTTGACGAACAACAAAAAATGATAGCGATTTACATTTCTAAAATCTTAGCGCGGTCAGTATACAAAATTGCTAGTACATGAGTATAATTTTAATCACTTACTGTTACATTGTATTTTACACAGTCGGTCCAGAAGGCTGAGGCTGAGAATTTTTTTCTGAAAACAACGCTTGAACCAAAGCATAGCGCATGTCCGACTGCAACAATACTAGCGGCAGTGTGGTACAGAGGCAGTGCAGTGTAGACAATATCATCTAATCCCACTCTATGCACATAGTGACTCCCAAAGGATACCATCATATACCTACCAATATGAATAT
>NIPM01001961.1:0-14178 GCA_002738285.1 Holacanthella duospinosa
CAACTTATAAATTATAACGGGTAAATGAAAAGTGAATATGTCATTTGCAATTGAAAAACAATGTTGACTCTTTATCATTAGAAGCTATCATTATCTCTTCAATCTCCCGAAGCCTACTAAAGTAATAAGTTTATGCAAACGTTTTTCCCCCTCTCTATCCTAAAAGTGTTCAATTTAAATTACACGAATATTCAAAATCTCAATTCTTACTTACNTTTTTTCTAAATATACTGCTTTCTGCAAACATTTTAAACTCATGCTTCTTGTAAATTTTTTTCAAAGTTATATCCTTACAGCGGCTCACTGCACTGAAGAAATTGACGATGAATACAGACCGTAAGTTTTGTCCTTTATTCCATAAAATTATGCTAAAATGTTAAACTAAAAGTGCTAGACAACAGATTTAGTTCCTCGTTCTAAAAAATGAGAAATCGTTTTAATTTCGGCATAAAAATTTTGTTTCTCACAAAAACCTTGATTCAGACATGGGTTTAAGGGTTCAGTTGCTTTAGTAATGATTTAAGAATTCAGTTAGAATTTTCCACATTACACTCGAATTCAACTAAAACTTAGTTTCATTGTTTATCTAACTAACAAGTTTTATTGCAATTCAATCCAAAATGGATTAAAAATCGTACCGAATTTGTTATATATATAAATATATACACAAATACCTTATGTTTATTCCCAATGTCCTAGAAATTTGATTTATATCAATCCAAAAAGCTGACAAGATCACAAATTGAAATGGGCGCTGGAAATATTTGGAAATTACAGAATGTTTTGTTTTAGTTTCGTTTCGTTTCCACTCAATTTTAGTTTCATTTCTTAGAGAAAGCGAAAACGAAACGATAAAATTAGAAACAGAAACATGGAATAATCATTTATACCAGCGAACCATTGGAAACTTTAGCTTTTGTGTCTCATTTTTCTTTTTTGAGTTTCAATAATTGAATTTAATATGGATAACGAATTGATACCCCAATAACGATCGAAACAATTACAATTACTTTTAATTAATTATATTAATTATACTTACAAATTGAGTAATGATAATGGTGTTTAAATTTCATTTGAAGCCCTGTATTTGTAATACAATGCATTGTACTGCAAAATTTACGTAATTAAAGCGATTGAAGCGATTTGTGATCACAGTACAATTAAAATTACACATTATATAAATTCCTCGTTTTTCTGCCATAATTAGCACATCTTTTCAATCATTCAAAATGTTTTTTGTAGCTTACAACTTATAAATTATAACGGGTAAATGAAAAGTGAATATGTCATTTGCAATTGAAAAACAATGTTGACTCTTTATCATTAGAAGCTATCATTATCTCTTCAATCTCCCGACGCCTACTAAAGTAATAAGTTTATGCAAATGTTTTTCCCCCTCTCTATCCTAAAAGTGTTCAATTTAAATTACACGAATATTCAAAATCTCAATTCTTACTTACGTAAAAATTTTAAAAATGTCTCATATATAATCTAAATATTTGAGGACGGCATGGAATTTAACTAGTATAATTCGTTTCAGAATAAAGGTAAAAAATCTGCGTAGAGTTATTGCATGCAAAATTTGATTTATTTAAGAACGTCGAATTAAAAAGAGTTTGTTTTGCATTCCAATTGTAACAAAGTATTCAACATTAATCTGTTGAAATTAATTTTATTTTATGACATAATTGATTTTTCAATTACACTAAGGAGGTAATGGTAATTGTAATCGTAATTGAACCAAATTTATGAAAGTAATGTGTAATTGGTAATTTAATTACAATTTTGATTTAATTTTCCGACCTTGGATATCCCCAACCTGTGACATTTGTTATTTTTCAGCATGTCTGCAAGTGAATTTGTGCAAACTTTGTGCACTGCAAAAATACCCGTTGGCTAATGTTAATCCTGCATACTTCTTTGGTAAATTTGATAATCTTAGACCAAGGGATTCGATCTGTAAATCTAACATCGTAAATTGTCTTCAGTTTCAAATTTCTAGTCTTAAAATATGCTTCATTTGTTGTCTGTCATTTAAATATATTATTTTATAGTGTGGTGGTACGACTGGGTGAACATGACATCCGGACAACAGAGGATTGTAGTCCATACATCGGTTGCATCAAGACAGTCGACTATGTCATCGAAAAAGTTATCCCTCATAAACACTATGATAAGGAAGACAAATCCAAGTAAGAATCACCAAGAGTATATTTGCTAACTAATCTAATCCAATATTTTCTAAAAAATTGAGTTCATTCTCATTGGCTTTTAGCGACATCGAGTTGATACGAGTAAATCGAAACATCTCCTTTGAGTCACTAGCAGTTCGCCCCATATGCCTTCCTTTCACATCTGAGTACAACATAAAAGAATCTTGGGGGAAAATTTTTGAAAGGAATCAATCACTAAATATTAAAACTTGGGTGGCTGGGTGGGGTAGGACAAAGTGGAATTTGGCTGAAGGGAGCAACATTTTACAAGAAGTACAACTCCCTCTTGTATCCAATGAACAATGTCTACACAACTACACCAGTCGTGTTCAAATAACAAAAAAACAGGTATGAGACGTTGTGTTTGGGACTAGAGAACACAATAAAGAAAATTTTGTACAGTATTGCAATAAGTATATTATTACAATGTTAGTGATTCAGGACGTCAGTTAATTTTTCAATATATGACTTCCTTTGAAACGCGAAGTATTAAACGAAATCTCATAAACTGTTTTCTAATGAACATTAACCTAAGTTTAATACACACCAATTAATATTTTGTTTTACTTGCAGATATGTGCAGGCGGGATAAAATCTAAAGATTCTTGTGGTATAATTTCCTTTGAAAGCATAATTTCCTTATTCTAAACTATTTTTTTTTACTGTATTTCACATATTTTTTATAGGTGGTGATAGCGGGGGTGAGTTAGCGCAAATTACGCATAGGTAAATCAAAATGTAGGATACTTTAATTAAGATTTTCGTTTATGCNGGGGGTGAGTTAGCGCAAATTACGCATAGGTAAATCAAAATGTAGGATACTTTAATTAAGATTTTCGTTTATGCAGGTCCTTTGATGTATCCATTCCCACTAAATAATGAAGCCAAGTTCTTCCAACTAGGAGTGGTCTCATTTGGTCCTGTACAATGTGGACAATCAGGTTAAAGAAAATTTTTGATAATTTGAGGGGTAAATAGCATAACACAAAATTCCTACATTGGACGGATCTGACAGTTTAATATNAAATTTTTGATAATTTGAGGGGTAAATAGCATAACACAAAATTCCTACATTGGACGGATCTGACAGTTTAATAAGCGAGCGAGCTATGTCAAATTTTATGTTTTGTTTGCAATGTAAGATAGTCCGTAGAAGAACACCAAACTTCATGTTAACGGGATATAGTCGACCTCGCTGAAATATTACATACTATTTAAACTAACCTCTTGAACAACGTTTAAGTAAGACCGAAGCCTAGAAATTGACCTATGATTTCCAGAGGTAAAAAATTAACTTTTATGAGATAGACGGATCCATACCATCTCGTTGAAATTTTATATTCAGATTCCTATAATATTTTACGCGTTTCCAATGAGTGGCACGCAAACAACAAGCACTAAACCACCGAGCTTGAAAACAAAGCAGGTGATACTATCGAGCGTGAAATACACCTATGCGTGAAAACTATTTAAATGCAAGATGTTGATAGGAGTAATTTTCAAATCAAAATGTTATAACCTCATAAACTGTGCATTTAAAAAAAATGCTTGGGATCTTAAAAATATTGTTCCCTTAGAGCTCATTGGACTGATATAAGTTTGTATACCTGGTGGCTTATACTTTCTTATTCTGGATATAGAGCTTGTTTTGAATTTTGCGCTAGATTCTTTCGCGCTTGTTTGCATATTACCCTAGATACTATAGCGCTGCATGGTGAACACCATTTTACGCAATGTTTTTATAATAGAGAAGCTAACAAGGTTTACGTGTGGCTTCAGACGTCATCAAAGTTCAAAATTTCTAATTAGTTCGACATTATCTTTTTGCCAATATAAAATTAAGTATGGTAACATGTGAATATCACAGGTTTACTTGCTTGGTTATCTATCGCATTTAAACATTGTACAGAAAGTCATTCTGAGTCTGTATGCAAAATTCCATAATGATCGATCAAATCTTTCTATGCACATATTAAATTTCGCTAAGTATAGATGCCACAAGTGAATTTATACAGAATTCTGTCTCTTAAACGTTGTTCAGGGAGTCATTTTGAGTGAGCCAAAATTTCAGCCAGAGGGACCTGATTCCTCTGGCTGTCTGATATTTGGTTTGGTGAACTCAGGAAATCACAGATGAATTTACATCTGTCTCATTTCAACTCTTTTCAACCTGAATTGAGACCTCACTCTTTGTCAGTGGGATGTGAGTGTAATCAACCAGATCTCACTTAATTTTGACATTGGTGACCTATGAATACTGAAGGTCAGTTCTACAGATTTGTCTCATTCAGCGTGTTTAGGAGGTCATTGTGAGTTTGTGTATCATCAAAAAGGTAAAGAAGCCGCAATTAAAGCCTGACCACAAATCAAGAGATAGATCTGGAGAAGAGGAATCATATTACCATATAAATTCAAATTCTGGATAGTAACATGGTACCTAATAATAGCACGGTCCGTAATAGTAGCACAATCTTCAATAGTAACGTAATCATATATTTCTGAGTTGTCGCAGAAGTGAAATATAGAGTAAATTCATAAAACTAGCTTATATTTATATTATTTTATATATTTATATTATTTTATATATTTATATTATAGCTAGCTTATATAATTCATAAAGCTAGCAATATGTTGGGAAATGTACAGGCAAATATTGAAAACTTATTTTTGAATTTTAATAGCATTTATTTGTATAATTTTGAATTATTTAAAAACGTCACTATTTCACAAATCACTTGCAATTTGATTTAAATAAAATAGTTAACTATTGCAAAATAAATTACATTAAAAATATTTGCTTCGCTAAGTTTTCATTCTGCTTCAATTCTCTGGCAAACAAAAGAAATCCGAGTACAATTTTCATTATTTCATCCTAAATTAAATTAAATCTGTAACAGTTGTATCTTTCATGTTGCGTAATTGGTGTGATACTTTTTAAAGACGCGTATATTTTAACATTTCAATAATAATAGTTTTCAAGTTATTGACTAAGAGAAAGTAGCATAGTCCTTATGGTACCATGCCTCTAGAACTTTGAATTTGAATAATAACATGGTGCTACTAGTTGGGCTTTTACCATATTAGCGGCTGACTTATGATATCAGTTACCAATGAAATCTATAGCTATCTGCATCAAAAAAAACTCCATCAATTTTATCATTCCACATCGTAGTTCTCCACCTATCGACAAAACATAAGATTTATGCCCCAGGCCAATCTCATAATTTGTGATCAGACTTGAAATATAATCTCAGTAATTTGGAATATCGATATTTTGCTAAGACTTTATAGTAGTGGTTTTGCAAACAAAAAGTTGCAATTCCAACTTGATATTTTAACAAACATTTACGTCAGTTATTCATAAAGCACCAACTGGCTCTTTAAAAATTTGTCATATTAAATTTTCAGATCATTCTGTCATGGGAATTTTATGTCATCCTCCTCTTTTGCAATAAGATGCTCATTTCAAAATTTATCTTGTTTTTATTTTATATTTAAGCTGGGCTTCCTGGTGTCTACACTCGGGTTAGTGCATATCTCAAATGGATTTTAGATAATATGGAACCATAAATGAACATTCCGAAAGAATACTGCTCAATTTAATACATACTAAACATCGATGAACTCACGGAAGCATCTATGACTACAATTAAAACAATATCATTAAAGAATCTCAATAAAAATGCGCCTAAAAACAAAATTTGTATTTGCTATTGTTGTTTGTGATGTCATTGGATTTTGTACGAAAATTTCATTCTGCATCACAGTACGAGTTGTAAAGTATTTCTATCACTTCCAGGTTTCATTATTTTCAAGCAATACTTGTCAGTTGTAAATTAGTTTTACAAAAAATTGAAGCTATGTTCTCAGTACACCGTGGTTACAATAAGATTTGCAGTTATATTATCCTCTTCCCACAATGATATCGCTTATTGTTGAATTGTTCGATACACTGAAGTTGCACATGTCTTTTTGCGATCATTTCCGAAGTGAATAGGGCGAAAGAATACTCGCTTAAGCCATGACTACATCATGCAACTTCTTCAGCAATATTTGATGAAATTTTTTATTGAATATGAGTGACTGATGAGAGTTCCAGCGGAACAACATTTTCTCTTAAAATTTAGTTCAATAATAAACCCACTTGAGCATTAGTGAATACGATCAACATGATAATTCAAAATTATCTCGAACAAGAAGACAAAAATTGCGTTGCACGAAGGTACAGCGTACGAAAATACGANATGATAATTCAAAATTATCTCGAACAAGAAGACAAAAATTGCGTTGCACGAAGGTACAGCGTACGAAAATACGGTGCGGAAAATACGGCATCGAAATTACGGTGCCGAAGATACGTTGCCGAAATTATAGCACCGAAAATACGGTGCCTGGAAAATACGGCGCATGGAAAACTAATATGCTGTCGCTGATCACGAATATGCAAAAATATTTCACCGGAAATGTATANGCATGGAAAACTAATATGCTGTCGCTGATCACGAATATGCAAAAATATTTCACCGGAAATGTATAGAAAAATATTTACGAATTTTTGAAATGTCAAAAAGTTGAGAGTTTTTTCCTTACTCATCTACCGGATGAGTTAATGCTATATGTTATATATATATATCATTCAAAAACGTAGCAAAAAACTTTAGCGTAATGTTTTTTGTGATTACGCAAGCAACGAGTATGTTATCTTCCTCCCACGGACCGGGTTCGAAGGACCGGGGACGCCATAACCCTCGCGACATAGTGAGGANGAGTATGTTATCTTCCTCCCACGGACCGGGTTCGAAGGACCGGGGACGCCATAACCCTCGCGACATAGTGAGGAATGCAACAACATCAATACTGATTTTGTGTTTTTAATGTTAGCTCGAGATCTGTATGATCCATGCNATAGTGAGGAATGCAACAACATCAATACTGATTTTGTGTTTTTAATGTTAGCTCGAGATCTGTATGATCCATGCTTCATGCGCAATATTTTCCAGGTGCCGTATTTTCCATGTGCCGTAATTTCGGCACCATAATTTCCGCACTGTATTTTGCGCGCCGTGTTTTTATGCACCGTGATTCCTGCGCCGTATTTTAATAGAACCCTAAATCCATAATGAATCCTCCAACTTTTTGCTTCACAAACGTTCCAAACAAGCGAAATTAGGAGGTTCTACAGAAAATCGTATCACGCTAGACCCCATAATTTTCTATTTATGTCGCATTTGAGCATACAAATTCATGTGAAACAATAAGTTGAAAGTTTGAAATTGAAACTTTCTGTTTGAGCGATTTTTTCCAGATTGTGGTATGTGAGCAACCAACTTTGGTGTGATATGCAAGGCAGGAATAAATGCGTGAATCATTTCACCTTCACGTCTGCAATGGGCACAAGTTTTCTCTTGGGTGTGACGTCCTTTAAACCAGAGAGATCATTATTGAGACATCCTTGAGTTGCCAGTAAACTTATTCTTGTTTCCTATTAAATAATAAAAATGCATTTGCAAGATATTTTTGTGGCAGAGTTTAAAATCAATTTTTGTTCCGTCTACGCAGGAGCAGAAATTACTTCTATTGCAACAGATTCATATCCATTTGCTGATTTATATAACCACTTTATACCAATCTCAATATGACGAAATATATGTATAAGCTTAATCTGGTAGCAAATATGTATCCATAAAAAAAATCTAAATTCTTTTGTTCATAAACATATAAAAAACGTATTGCTTATAATAAAGTTTTGCAGTCAATTTGTTTATGCTTGCAGTAGCGTGTAAATACCAATTCAAGACACTCAATACTGTTTTCATTAACAAATTGGCCAAGTCGAAAGAACCAGCCCACTTCAGATCATTTTTCGTTTGGCGGGAAAAATTTGAGAAGTGTCTGTTTACAGTGCACAATTAATGTATGGAGAAACATTGTCAAAAATTGATGTACTAAGTCTAATATTTCTTCCCTGTTGAGGTTTTTACTCGTATTACGTAAGTTCTAATCATCAGTACCTATTCCCAACTGACATTGCTGATTGTTAAAATTTATTGAAATTTTGAAAAGTCAGCAGAGAATGTTTAGAAAAAGTATTCGATTAAACATGAAGAATAGTGTACTAGATTTCCAACCTTTCTATGTATTTAGAAAAAAAATTTTCCCCAATGTAAATATTGCAAGTAGTTAAATACGTAGTCACAAAACCTTACTCCTTCCTAAGGAAAGTTAGAACCAATTGGGACATTGTATACTGTGACAATGTGAAAATAAGGGAAAACATGTAATCCTACTCATTTGAATATAATAATGTAGTATCAATTGCTATATGAAAAAAATGGCAAGTCTAAAAATGGACATAAGACAAATTAGTACTAAACCACAATTAACTAAATTTCTAATAGTTTTTGTGTTGCAAACACATTATAGATCTGTCTTGTACGTCTGTCTGTCCGTACGGATCGAGATGCGGTTTTCACTAATATATAGTCTTTGCACTAGGATGGAGAAGTTCAAAAATGAATCATATTCGTCAACNTTACTTAATGCGAATTCTGATAAAATATTTAGTGTCGAGCTTTTCTGAATTTATATAATTTATTAATTTTTAGTTTATTAAAGATTATCCCATCAAGTCATATTACTTTATTAAGAATTGAAGAGCTTGAAAGAAGTATACTTTTCAAAATTGAAAAAGGGGAGTAAGAAAGGCACTTTTTCATTTTAATTTTTCAAAATATTCTATGCGGAAAACAGTAATTTATTTCTATAATATCTTCAGTCAAAATATTAATGTTTGGATAATCTTACATTGAATTCTNGAGAGGCGAAGGATTCTGTACTCCACAACATCGACGATAAAATTTAATATGTGCGAATCGATGATGACTCATGAGTAATACGTCGATCACTTTTGGTTACCACATAGTGCTTCTAATTTTGAGAACATCAGTTTCAATAGAACAGCGTAAGATAAATAGTTACAGGGAAGTTAACATGTCCTCCGGATGCAACTTTGGTCAATTTGACATGTCCGGTGTCCACTTAAGCTGTTGCTAGATGTGATTACGCTAGGAATTATTGCTTGGTTTCGCAATGTTACAGGAAATATGTTAAGTCACGCAAATCCCAAATTGGGTAATTTCAAAAGTTAGCTGTCTATATCAAGTGTAAACGTATTACATCAGGATTGCATCAAAACTTAGAAAAAATTGAATGATATTTTCTTGTAATTGAATCCCGAGTAAACGTTTCTTTAAATACTTAAGGTCTGTACGTCACTTTGATCTTGCCACTAGAACCACTATTTGACAAATTTCTATCCCTATATCCATCCTATAATTGCTATTGGGAGGATAAACTCCAGATCTATCCCCAAGCTGCTCGGAATCACAATATTGGAATCAAGGGTGACAAGAAATTGAAAAAACAACAAAGCCGATTATGCAAGCGAAGCTTGAACCATGTATTTGTAATAATCAAACCATAATGGAATTAGATATACCATTAGTTTAGTAAAGCGAGCAATCATTCACTAATTGATCGAATAATACACAAGTGAACTATGCATTTAATCCGATGAATACTGATGAATAGAACTACTGAAGTCAGTAATTTCACTTTACGGTACAGTCTTGCATGTTAATAAATAAATACGAGCAGTCATCAGAAATTTTTGACAATATATTTTTTATTTGTAAATGAGGCGCTACTTGCGTGGGAGAAATTGGAGAAAGGGGGAAAATACCGTATATTCTCTAATACAAACCGGTCTCTATTAGAAACCGGTCTCGTTTTGAAGCCGTGGTTTGGAAGGTTCAAGTTGGAAATTGAAGCCGGTCTCTTATAGAAGCCGGTTCTTAATAAAAGCCCGGGCCTTAATTGGAAACATTATGCTCTTAGCGGTATTTTCAAAATTAGATTTCACTTTTCTTTGCTGGATGGCGGTTCAGAAATTGATGTTGAATCTTTAGTTAGTTCTGACACTGAACCATAAACTCTAAGCGATGATTAAAATATGTTATTTAAATTCCCTGATCTAAACTTCCCTGAATAAATCACCGGGAAAAAAGTATTCAAGTTCGTCTGCAAATTTATGTGTACTTTTCGAAAAAATTGTAGCCTGCATCTAATAGAAGCCCGGTTTAGAAACTTCCCGGTTTGAATAGAAGCCCGAGCTTGTATTGGAGAATATACGGCATATTCTGTTACGAAAATCTATCTTCTAAATTACTAAGAACAAGTAACGATTCTCATAAGTAGTATTCTGTAGACAGGTTCTCTTGTGTCCAAGGCGTTCCGAACCGGCGCATTTATATAATACGATTATCTTCCATTTATTATTATTAGAATCAATAATTCTAACTCTTAATGAATTTCAATAGTTAGAGTTGAAATATCAATTTCTGCCAAAAGTATCAGTAGTATTGTGTGTCTCATGTGAGAAACCGATACAACAAACATTTATACTGTAATTTGACATGAACTTTCTATTAAACTGTCATGTTTGGATTTATAAATTTGGCAGTTGGACCAGGTGTCTACCATTTTATTGGAGTAATGATAACGAACGCTTGGAAATGTTTGTTGAAAGCCATCGTTTGTCATATCGTTGGGTAGCAATTTTCCATTTATTGCTACAATTTCTCTCCTTGGGATTTGTGGCTGGTTGCTGTTGGAGGCAATGGAACATAGACACCAGTCTTGGCGACATTATAATTTCAATGTTTTTCAGTTGTATATTTGCAATGTCGGCAAATTTGCATTGTTTGCTTCTCACAAATCAACCTGAAATCATCGAGATGTCACACGCTTTGACATTTCTTGGCAAATTCTTTGGTAAGTTCTCATAACTGAATTAAAGTATGAAAATTAATTATTGCGTTCCAAAAGTGGAAAAACACTCTTGGAACACTGGTAAGAGATCATTCACAACAATAATGATTACATAATGCTCTAGTCAGCGGATCCATGTGAGCCGAAACATGTATTAAAACTTAATTGCTAAGTTGGCCATCTGTCAGAGTATATTGAATTATTTTTAATATTCGTTATCTGACTGTAATTTGTCAACTTTTGTTATCTGGTGTAATTAGAGCATAAAATGACTCCATCAAGCTTTTGAAAAACTCATATACCTATATCCTGCTTGCTATAGAAAGAATATACTCCAGAGCAGTCGCCAGCCTGCACGGAAATCCAATTCTGGAATTTAGTCTGACGATTTGATAAAAAACATCACGATTTTGCACGCTAAGCCTAAAACCTGAATATTTAATAGGGAAACCATAGTGAAAGAGATGGAGTATTTTTTAATAAAGTGGGCAATCATTAAAATAATTGATCGGATAATAACTCAAATACTCTTGAATATCCAACCTAATACACATTATAGAAATAAGTTGTTTCTTTGTGGAACGTTCATGCATAATGATCAATATACCTGCGGTCATAAAACATTTATGCCATATTTATTTTATTTTTTTTTGTAATAAAGCGCTAATAGAGAGTAAAAAATAATTATTTAGTGATTATTTTGTATCCATTTGGCAAATGGCTACAAAACTTACAACCTTATTTACTTACATACTAAGTAGAAAATTCATAAGGGAAGACATATAAAAACGTTCTGCTGGTTTCAAGGCGAGTTCGAAGCGGCGCATTATTATATGATTATTCTCCATTTAGTATAGAGGGATATCAGTGTGACTAAAATTTTTATATTTTGCAAATATTCATCTTCAAAAAATTCAACTTCAAATAAAAAAATTAGACTTTCGAAGTTGAAACTTTCGAAGCTGAAACTTTCGAAGTTAAAACTTTCGAAGCTGAAACTTTCGAAGTTGAAACTTTCGAAGCTGAAACTTTCGAAGCTGAAACTTTCGAAATTGAAACTTTGGAAATTGAAACTTTCAAAGTTTAAACTTTCGAAGTTGAAACTGATGAATATTTCGAAGACGAAGTGGATTGGGATGGGCGGTGGGAAATACTGCTGTCCGTTGTACCGGAAGGTTTTTTACGTGGGGCAAAAGTTTTATGTCACTTTTGTGTTGTTGAGTCAGCTGGGCTCTCGATGCTGGGTGTGCGAAGTTAGCGGCTAGGCGGTGTGAAGTTAGCGCTTAGCTCTAGCGCCTAGAAATGAAACAACTGCAAAATGTTCTAGAACGTGGATAGCCGTCTGCCGACCATCTTTACATTGAATTGTTTTGAATGTTTGCTACATCAGGAGTTATATAGAGGGTCATTGTCTTTTTTCATAGGTCCAGAGATATTGTAAANTTTTGAATGTTTGCTACATCAGGAGTTATATAGAGGGTCATTGTCTTTTTTCATAGGTCCAGAGATATTGTAAATGTATATCATTAACCTTTGTTCCTTTATCCAGAATTCATAATGAAAATCCATGTTTGCAATTGGTAATTTTCAAATTATAGCAATACATTTCAGCTATTAAAAAACGCAACTTCATTCGAGGGCGGGTCCTATTGCAAACTTGGAGATAGACGTGCTGCTTGTATTCAATAGAGGTCTCTATTAAGATAAAAACTGTCTTTATAAAATTTCAAAAATGAAATTTAAAGCTAAAAAATACGAACTTCAAGATTGTAAATTTTTCAAAAATGAGTATGCGAAATTAGCTATACATTTTATTTCAGGGTAATTGTTTTGAGGACATGTTGGGCTAAATCATCGTCGAATCTCAACAGAAATATGGTGTAATAATTTGAAAAGTAGAAAATTTTAGTTGAATTATTGCTATTATTCTGCTAGGTCAAACGTCAATGCACATGAGTGCTGGTGACTCTACGGCAAAATACATAAACTGCGCTTGGTCACTCTTTGCTGCGGGTTCAGTGCTACTCGCAAGTCCTGGAGTTGTAATCGCGATACATTACAACTACCCAATGTTTCGATTCTTTAAGTTAGGAGGTATACATGTCACCGTTGCGATCACTGTTTTGATAATTATCAGCTTTGTAATCCACTGGACTGCTGCAATTGCTGTTTCCATTCTAGTTTCATTTAATACAGTCTACATTTCAGCATGGCTAAATCAACTCACACTAAAATGGTAAGTATTAAATAGTTGGTCGAGTCTTACTCTGGGTTACAAGTTAAGAGGTAATTAATTCTAAAATCAATTATTGGCAGAGTCTGTCATGAGTCATTTAATGACTTATATTCATTTTAACATATAAAGAATTAGTTACCTTTGTCCAAAGTTTGTTTATTTTAACGATAATTAGTTTTAAAGTTAATTACATCTTTATTTGTAACCCAGAGAGTAAGGGTCGACTGAATATTTAGTGTTCTCCATGACTGACTTTCAGGATTTTTGGGAGAAGGGAGTCGTTTAATGACTATGACTCCTCCATGTTTTGTAGCCAGATTCATGACTCTTTTCAATCATGTACATATAAGCATATCGGACTTATTTCCTTTATTTTTACTCATGTACTTTTACTACCGATCCTTTCAGAAGTGGTTAGAGCTTTTTGAATTTTTTTTCACTCCCTGTTTTACAAACCTCACATATAAATATACTCAATCCACATACTAAAACTTTCTCATAGTGTATACCCACCACAATGCAGAGTCGGGCACGACTACTACGAAATTGCTCAAGATTCCCATGGTATGCGAAAAGTAGATTTATTATGAGAAGCAGGCCAATACAAAAGAATTGAAAATTGGAAAATTTTGTTGGATAAGTTTTTATACAGGCAGAAAATTTTGTTGATAAAAATTCATGCAGGCAGAAAATTTTGTTGGATAAATTTCCACACAAGCAAAAAATTTTGTTTGATAAATTTTCACACAGGCANATAAAGAATTAGTTACCTTTGTCCAAAGTTTGTTTATTTTAACGATAATTAGTTTTAAAGTTAATTACATCTTAGGGAGTCGTTTAATGACTATGACTCCTCCATGTTTTGTAGCCAGATTCATGACTCTTTTCAATCATGTACAT
>NIPM01001962.1:0-12995 GCA_002738285.1 Holacanthella duospinosa
AATTACCTTTTTTTTAACTAAAGATCTATAAAAATTGCTTTTATTCTTTTTGCAACGGTCTTATACTGTAAAAAAAGATATACGATTTTTCATTTCTTTAGAAACCTAAAAATGCCTTTCTTTAAAAGGAAGAAAATTTAGTGTTCATTTTCTCCCTTTTTATTTTTATCCTTAAAATTTCAACTGCACTCCTATTAGGAAATTAATTCCTGCCTGTGGATAATATCTCAATCCATATTTTGGATTATAAGATCCGTCAGACTCATATTTAGTATCAAATATATTATTTACTAAAGTAGAAAAAACAATTGACTTAAATATACTTTCAGTCTCCACCTCATAAGTCATATTTAAATCACTTACAAAATAACTGTCTAATTTTGAATCATCAGCATCTATATTACCTAAATATTGCTCTCCTACGAATTTTGATAAAAAAGAGAATTGTAAATTTTCTTGTGGCTTAAATGTAATAATATTCCCGGCTATTACAGCCGGAGAAAAAGAAATATTTGTTTTCCCTAAATTTTGTAAAACACTTTCTTTTTCATAATAAAAATTAATGTTTTTATTATCACTTAATGTTATATTAGGCTTAATTGACCACTGCTTTGATAACGTAAAATCTGCATCTATTTCAAATCCTAAACGATAACTTTCTCCGCTATTTGTGGATAGTGCTGAGCCTATTTCATTCCGTTCTCCTGTTAAAACCAACTGATCTTTATAATACATATAATAAGCATTTACATTCCATCTTGCTCTTTCGGAAATAAAACGCCATCCTAATTCAAAATCATTCAGTTTTTCCGGTTTTATACTTCCGCTTTTATAGTCTTTTCGTCTTGGTTCTCTATTTGCTTTCGCGTATGAAAAGTACAGGTTATTTTGTTCATTCAGTGTATAAGTTATTCCTACTTTTGGGTTAAAAAAATTAAAGGTATCATCTACTAAGCCTATATCTTTTCCATTAGTCTGATATTTTATTGTACGATATTGCAAATCTCCAAAAAGACGCCATGCATTATTCAGTTTATAATTTGCTTTTGAAAAGACATTAAAATCTGTTTTTTTTGAATCATCATTATAAAAACGGGTTTCATTTTCGCTATTAGAAGCATATCTGGCCCATATTACATTGCCATAATGATCTCCTTCATATTTATTCCACCCTCCTCCTGTAATAATATCTAAATCCTCTTTCTTATAATTTACAGAAAATGTAGTTCCATAAAAATCGTTATCTAACCATTTACGTCTAACCAAATCTGTAGTATTAATCGTTGTTCCTCCTATAATAATTTCTTTTAAACCATAATCTTCAAATTTTGCATTTTCTAAATAATTTTCATAGTAGCCTTTCCCTTGGGTATAATGAAAAGCTAAATTAGTACTCCAAAATTCATTTATAATTTCATTCCAATGTAGCTGATAGTGATCTTGATTATAATGATCTATTTCATTGTCATAAAAATGAATATTCCCATTATCATCTGTATATTTTCCGGCTGGATTATATTTGCGATTCGTCTTTAGTGTTTCTTTATCGATTCCATTCCATGCCTGATAAGTGGTTTGTGTGCCTCCGAATGCTAATGCCTTTATAAATGTAGTTTCTCCTATATATGATCCCTGAAGAAAATAAGACTTTAAGTCAGAAGTAGCTCTATCAATATAACCATCCGATTTTATAACGGATAAACGTCCCGCCATTTCAAAATGTTCATTTAATTTTCCTGTACTGAACTTAACCGTATGTTTTGCTGTTTTAAAACTTCCAAGAGAATTAGAAATCTCCCCATTTGCTTGTTCAGAAACCTTATCTGTAAGCAAATTTAAACTGGCTCCGAAAGCTCCTGATCCATTTGTAGAAGTTCCCACACCCCTCTGAAGCTGAAAGCTTTCGACTGACGAAGCAAAATCACCCATATTTACCCAGATTGTCCCTTGCGATTCTGAATCATTATAAGGAATTCCATTAATCGTTACATTAACACGGGTAGATTCTGACCCCCGGATTCTGATTCCGGTATAACCTACTCCATTACCTGTGTTTGTCGTGAATACTACTGATGGTAAATAGTTCATTAGTACCGGTATATCCTGACCCAAATTCCGCCTACTAAATTCTTTTTTAGTTAAATTACTAAATGTTACCGGTGTTTGTGCTGTTACTCTAACTGCTGATACTAATACCTCATCAAGATGCAACTCTTTAATTTTTGTCGAATCGTCTAAAATGGTTTTTTGAGAAAAAATGGGTATTGCTAACAAAATAAAGCCAACTATTAATAGTCCTCTAAAAGAGACTTTAACGGTGATGAAATATAAACTTCTTGTTGGTGAAGTTATGTTAAAATTTTTGAATAAAGTTTTCATTCGCTAAAAAATTACGAATAAAAGGGGTAATTATTCTTGATTAATAAAAAAAACAGATACCTCTGGACAAAAAACGTATTTTCTTTTTTGCCTTGTTTTCCCTTGGCAGCATTACCTGCCCAGGTTCTTTGGGTATAATCTCAGCTCGTTATTTTGAGCACCCCTTTGAGACGTGGCTAATATAATAAAAGTGAATCGTAAAAAACATAAAATCAGTACTTTTTTATTCAAAACAATCAGCGTTTTCTCAGTTCTTTTTTTAATAATAGCTATTGAAATTCTTGTTAGTTTAAATCCTGTGTAACTATATATTAAGTCCTTTAATAACAATGACTTTATTGCATAATTGACTGCGATTTTCATCACAATTTAATATCTAATTTACCATCTAAAATTCTCTTCCATTTTAGATAAGCTAAAACTGCTAAAATTGTATAAATTAAAAAATGTAGAGACAATATCCACAAGCCCCTATAGGCATACAGAGGTACTGAAATAAGATCTGCGATAATCCATAAAGTCCAATTTTCAATCTTTTTGTTTGCCATATACCACATCCCTGTAAAAAACAATGCTGAAGTCATTATATCGATATAATTTTCCGGCTTTATTTCACGACCGAATAAATAATAAACGATATATGTAACTACTATAGTCAATAAAAAAAAGACTATTCCTAGAAACTTTTCTTTTCTATTAGTACGAGAAATAGGCAATATATATTTATTATTTACTTTTTTGGACCAGTTATACCATCCGTAAATACTCATAATGGCGAAATATACATTTAATGTCATATCAGCAAAATACTGAACCATGAACAATAAATAGATACTAATAATTATTGCTATTAATCCTGTTGGATAAGCTAAAATGCTTTCTTTTCTAGCATAATACACACTTGTAATACCAAAGGAAAATACAATGATTTCCAGTATAATATCGATTGTATTTTTATCTTTGTAAGCACTAAGGAATAAGTCTACCATAATAAATCACTGTCTTTACTAAATTCTTCTCTATTTTATTTAATCCGTAATTCTAATTAAAAACTGCAGTTTTACCTATCGCATATACTAAGGTAAAATCTTTTATCTCTTCAAAATATACCGGGTACATTATATTTATATCTTCAAATTGTAACCAGGCTTTTCCCTGCTTCTCTTCCAGATCAAAAGGAATCACTTTTATATGTTGTTTAAAACTCATTTTTGGCTTTGTACATATTTTGTATAAGCTTTCTTTTACCTCATATTACAGTGAGTTTTCGTATATAGTTTTCTTCTTCTTTTTTATTCAGAAAAAAATCATAATTAATAAACTTATCTGCAATCGTCTTAATTATCTATCGCCTTAATTCAATATCAACTACTTTATTACTTATAATAATAGCATAAAAATCAAAAGAATGTGTAACTGAAATATGCTTCCCATCCTTTAAATAAGGCTTTCCTTGTTGATCATACAATAAATCAAAATCCGTATAACTCGCTTTTTGTAGTAACTTTCTTACACTTAAAAATCCTTTTTTATGCCTTTCATATTTCATAGCTTTCAATCGTAACCTACTTGATTCTCTAAGCCGGACTTCTTCTATAAAAGTATCAAGTATTTTTGTTATTTTCCCAAATAAAAACCTTACCGGTGTTTGTGCTGTTACTCTAACTACTGATACTAATACCTCATCTAGATGAAACTCTTTAATTTTTGTCGAATCGTCTAAAATGGTTTTTGAGAAAAAACGGGTATTGCTAACAAAATAAAGCCTACTATTAATAGTCCTCTAAAAGAGACTTTAACGGTGGTGAAATATAAACTTCTTGTTAGTGAAGTTATGTCAAAATTTTTGAATAAAGTTTTCATTCGCTAAGAAACTACGAATAAAAGGGGTAATTATTCTTGATTGATATAAAAAACTAATACTTCCGGACAAAAAACGTATTCTCTTTTTTGCCTTGTTTTCCCTTGGCAGCATTACCTGCCCAGGTTCTTTGGGTATAATCTCAGCTCGTTATTTTGAGCACCCCTTTGAGACGGAGCTAATATAATAAAAAAGTTTTATAATAAAAGTGAATCTTAAAAAAAATTAAAAAACATAAAATCAGTGCTTTTTTATTTAAAACGATCAGGGGTTTCTCAGTTCTTTTTTACCCTGTCTTCTTTTTTTAATAATAGCTCTTGAAATTCTAGTTAGTTTAAACCCTGTTCAACGATATATCAAGTCTTTTAATAACAAGGAATAAGTCTACCATAATAAATCACTGTCTTTACTAAATTCTTCCCTATTTTATTTAATCCGTAATTCTAATTAAAAACTGAAGTTTTACCTATCGCATATACTAAGGTAAAATCTTTTATCTCTTCGAAATATATCGGGTACATTATATTTATATCTTCAAATTGTAACCAGGCTTTTCCCTGCTTATCTTCCAGATCAAAAGGAATCACTTTCACATGTTGCTTAAAACTCATTTTTGATTTTGTACATATTTTGTATAAAGCCTCTTTTACCCCCCATATTACAGTGAGTTTTCGTATATAGCTTTCTTCTTTTTTTTTATTCAGAAAAAAAAATTCATAATTAATAAACTTATCTGCAATCGTCTTAATTATGTCTCGTCTTAATTCAATATCAATACCGACTACTTTATCACTTATAATAATAGCAGAAAAATCAAAAGAATGTGTAATTGAAATATGCTTCCCATCCTTTAAATAAGGCTTTCCTTGTTGATCATATAATAAATCAAAATCTGTATAACCCGCTTTTTGTAGTAACTTTCTTACACTTAAAAACCCTTTTTTATGCCTTTCATATTTCATAGCTTTCAATCGTAACCTACTTGATTCTCTAAGCCGGACTTCTTCTATAAAAGTATCAAATGTTTCTGTTATTTTCCAAATAAAAACCTGAGTTGTACCGGTGATAGTAATGGTTTTATAGTGCGGCATTGCTTGCTTACAAATTTTACTTCTTAATATATTATGATCAAACTACGATATCTCAATTTATTAACATATTAACAAAATTACAATTTACTTTGAACATTAATTTAAATAAAACTAATTATGTAAGTTTGCAGTATATTTTTTTTGATAACACAAATATACAATATGAGTTCAAAAACATTGCCCTTTGTCCCTTTTAAAGTAAAAGATATTTCTCTTGCAAATTGGGGAAGAAAAGAAATTGAATTAGCTGAAGCTGAAATGCCCGGATTAATGGCGCTTCGCAAAGAATATAAAGACGAGCAACCTTTAAAAGGAGCACGTATTGCCGGTTGTTTACACATGACTATACAAACAGCTGTTTTAATTGAAACCTTAGTTGCTCTTGGTTCAGAAGTAACATGGAGTTCTTGTAATATTTTTTCGACTCAAGATCAGGCAGCAGCAGCTATTGCCACCGCCGGAATTCCTGTTTATGCTTGGAAAGGATTAAATGAAAAAGATTTTAACTGGTGTATTGAACAGACGCTATTTTTTGGCGAAGACAGAAAACCTCTAAATATGATATTAGATGATGGAGGAGATTTAACAAATATGGTTATAGACCGCTATCCGGAATTAGTACCCGGAATCAAAGGCTTATCTGAGCAAACTACAACAGGAGTTCATCGTTTATATGAAAGAGTGAAAAATGGTACTTTACCAATACCTGCTATCAACATTAATGATTCCGTTACTAAATCAAAATTTGATAACAAATATGGTTGTAGAGAAAGTGCTGTTGATGCTATCCGTCGTGCTACAGATCTTATGCTTGCCGGAAAAAGAGTAGTGGTTTGTGGGTATGGCGATGTGGGTAAAGGTACTGCTGCTGCATTCAGAGGAACCGGTTCAATTGTAACAATTACTGAAATTGACCCTATATGTGCTTTACAAGCTGCCATGGACGGTTATGAAGTTAAAAAACTAGATACTGTTGTTGCTAATACTGATATTATCATTACAACAACCGGAAATAGAGATATTGTTGTAGCTAAGCATTTTGAACAAATGAAAGACAGAACACTTATTTGTAATATAGGTCACTTTGACAACGAAATTGATATGGCCTGGTTAAACAAAAATCATGGTAGCTCAAAAATTGAAATCAAACCACAAGTTGATAAATACACAATCAATGGAAAGGATATTATTGTCCTGGCCGAAGGTCGTTTAGTAAACTTAGGCTGTGCAACCGGACATCCTAGTTTTGTGATGAGCAACTCTTTTACAAACCAGATATTAGCCCAAATTGAATTATGGAAAAACAGTGCTAACTATGAAAATGAAGTGTATATGCTTCCGAAGCACCTAGATGAAAAAGTGGCCGCTTTGCACTTATTAAAATTAGGTGTTGAGTTAGAAACTTTAACTAAAGTACAAGCTGATTATATTAATGTTGGAATTACAGGTCCTTTCAAACCGGAATATTACAGATATTAATTAAAAAACATAAGACCGTTTCCTTCTTCATAACACTTTTGTTATTGAAGTCATATTAGCTTTTGAAAAAAGGAAACGGATATTTATTTCGAGCCAATATAAATTCATGAAATTTCAAGCATCTGCGAACACCAATAAATTATGGTGAAAACATTTTGTTGCAACAAAATAAGCGCTTTACAAGCCTTTTTTGATTAAATTTTTGTTTCACCGTGTTTCATTTTGCCGTATAAATATCGTACCTATTATTTATCTTCGCATAAAACATTAATAATATGGCTTCTGTGAATTTTTTATATTGCTCTACAAAAGAAAAATCCTATTTATCTTGTCGATTGCTCTTTAGATTTGAAAATAAAGACTCTGTTTTTTAAGGAAAAATAGAAGTAGAAAAAAATACTGGCAAAAAGTGCACTCAAAAAAGTCAAAAGATATAGATATCATAAACAACATGATATTAATAATGAATTAAACAAAATTAGTAATCACATTTTAAAAGATTTTCAGCGAGAAAACAAGTTATATATTAACAAAAAGTGGTTAGAAAATACTATAAATATATTTTAGAATTCAAGTCAAACAGATTTTTCAAATAATTTTTTAGAATATATTTGGATACCTATTTGACTTCAAAAAAAATAAATTTCCCCTTTTTGAAAAAGAAAACAATAAAAATTTGCTTATTTCAGATACAAATTCAAATTTTAAATTAGATTTTATTAATTGGGCTAGAAACAAAGGATATAGTGCAGTATATCCGTGTTTTTTACTTTCGCAAAAGTAGTGTGTCTACACGCTCAAGAAAATAGAATAATGATAAGTAACCGGCTTAAAAGTGTTTCTTTAATACCTGATAAAGCAATTTATTTATTTAACTTTCGAAGAACCGGATAAAATAATAGCTACAGATTATGAAGATGTTCATTTAGAAAATGAGAAAAACTGGCTGATACTAGTTACTTCTCTGGGCAGAGAGTTTCAGATTTTATGCGTTTTGAAAAAAAATGATTAGATATAAAAAAAACAAACCATTCTTAGAATTTACACAGGAAAAAACTAGCAAATATATGATCTTGCCTATTCATAAAAATATTTTAAAAAAAAACAACAGAAATTTCCCTAAAAAATATGACTTATCAAAATATAATAAATTATTAAAAGAAATTTGCTCTTTAGCAAGGATAAACGATATAGTCAGCGGTAGTAAGAAAAATCCGAAAACAAACAGAAAAGCGATCCGGAAATATGAGAAATGGGAATTGGTAAGCTCTCACATATCGGTAGAAGATCCTTTGCTACTAGCTTCTATGGTATAATACCTACCGTTTTACTAATGGTAGCGACGAGACACACAAAAGAAGACACTTTTTATTTATATCGGAAAGTCAAGTAGCAAACAAACAGAACAACTTTATGATTATTTTTAATAAATAGTCCTAGATCACAAAACATAACATCTTGATAAACAGCAATCTACTAACATTCTAAAACGGGTTAAAAATAGGTTTTGTTCACTATTTTGTGTTTGTAAATATAGAACTTTTAAGGAATTATAAGCATGGAAAATGGTTCTGTTATTGCAGTTTGTGGATTTTTCTTTTGTGAAACTTAACAAGCACACGTGAAAGAATTAACACTTGTCAACAAAAGATCATATTTATCAGTACATTAGAACAACTTTTAAACCTAAACATTTAACTATTCTTTTTTAGACTTTTGAGAAATTATACAAAAAAGCTATATTACTGTTTTACAGTTGTAAATATCCGGTAAAAAATCTAGTAATATATTTGATGTATTAAATAATCTTTCTTATTTTTAACATATTATTAACTTTTTTATAATAAAAATTATGAAAACAAAATTTTTAAATTCGATATTAATCATTGCTTTTGTGATATCAGCTGTTAACTGTAGTAGTGATAGAGATGAACTTCCTCAATCTGTGAATTCTGCTGAAATTAATGCTAGAAATGTTCCTTTTCGATTATACTGAGGAAGAGAAAGAAATGGTTCGTAATAGTGTTTATGGGTTATGGAAAGACGGTGGTTCTATATGGTCTTATAGTAATCCTAGCATCGCGGAATATGAAATACTGGAGATCGACTTTGTACCAGGTCTTTTTGATTTAAAGGCTAAAAAGTTGGGAGGTATTGGTCAGATCAATTTCTTAGGTACTCTGCGTTTTACTTTTGCTTCAGCCGGTCCTATGATATTTATAAAATCTTATGATGGAATTATCCATGCTGCTGGTAAACTAGATTTTGAAAAAGGTAGCTACACTAAGGTTAAATCAGTTGGGGTGCAGAATAAATCGGTTGAATCAGAAAATCAATCCACTACACATCCACATACAAGATTAATAATAGACGAAAGAAATAAAACAATATAAATGTTTTGTCTGTTCAAAAAAATGAACAGACAAAACATTTAAAGCAACAAGGCTATCTTTTAAGATAGCTTTGTTTTTATTTATAACCAATATCAAAACCTACTAAAACTCCTACTTAGTATTGTCAAAGGATATAGAAAAAGAAACAATTACACCTAATTTACCATTAATAAAAAGTGGATTTAGATCATCCTTAGTAGAGATTATTAATTGTATTTTTTACAAATTAAAAAGCCAAGATAACTTCAAATTATTCTGCTTTCATAAACTCTTCCGCCTTTTCTACCATATTATAGCTTCCACAGAAAAAAGGTACACGCTGATGTAGTTCTGTAGGCTGAATTTCCATAATACGATTAAATCCGTCTGAAGCTTTCCCCTCGGCCTGCTCCGCTAAAAAAGCCATGGGATTACATTCATATAATAATCGTAATTTCCCGTTTGGCGCTTTTGAACTTGTCGGGTAAATATAAATCCCTCCTTTAATCATATTCCGGTGAAAATCAGAAACAAGGCTTCCTATATATCTTGATGTATAAGGTCTGTCCCCTTCTTCTGACTGACAGTATTTAATGTAATTTTTTACTCCTTGGCGAAAATGAACATAATTCCCTTCGTTTATAGAATAAATTCTACCCTCTTTTGAATATTTCATATTAGGATGTGATAAGTAAAAAGTGCCTATAGCAGGATTTAAAGTAAAACCATTAACGCCATGTCCTGTAGTATATACTAACATTGTTGATGTCCCGTAAATAACATATCCTGCCGCTACCTGGTTTACTCCGGACTGTAAAAAATCTTCCGCTTTTACCGGTGTCCCTACCGGTGTTATACGTCTGAAAATCGAAAATATAGTCCCTACAGAAACGTTTACATCAATATTTGAAGACCCGTCTAATGGATCCATTAATATAACATACTTATTATTGTGATTCTCGTCTTTTCCTTTTATAGTAATAAAATCATCACTTTCCTCTGAAGCAATACCACAAACAATCTCTCGATTAATCAAAGTCTGAATAAAAATTTCATTTGCATATACATCTAATTTCTGCTGATCTTCTCCTTGAATATTAATCTCTCCCGCTGCTCCTACAATATCTACTAATCCTGCTTTATTTACCTTATAATTAACTATTTTAGCTGCTAATCGAATTGAATTAATCAGTTTTGATAATTCCCCTGATGAATATTGAAAAGCTCTCTGATTTTCAATAATAAATTCTCCTAATGTCTTATGCTGCTGTTCCATTTACTATTAATGTTTTATTTGTGTAAACAAATATCGCTTTTTTTGTTATAAGCAAATAATAATTTATTAACTCGAATGTAAATTTTTAGTGTTTTGAATAACAATTCAGAAAATGAACTATAAGATAAAAGCAAAATAAATATAACTTTTATATAAAAGTTTTGGTAACTATATATAAATTTATACCTATTTGATAAAATTTAATCCCGAAGCAATCCGGGGATTTTTTATTTACTCTTTGTCTTCTTTTGGATTGTAATCTAATCCTTTTTTTAATTTTTGATTAAAATCTGATAATTTTGGAACAGATTTTATTGACATAGTATTTATTGATAACATATTTTTTCCTTTGGAAATGCTCCTTGTAGTTTTAATATTTTCAACTACTTTGTCAAAATCTGATTTATATTCTTTGTCTTGGATAACTCTGAACTTTTCATATTCTTTTTCCGCAAACTTATCAGCTACTTGCTTTCTAATTTTTCCAGCGTCTTTTAATATATCGTAATCATTAAATCTTAAAAAAGCGTCTAATTTATCCGCCCACTCTTTCATTGTCATTAACTTGCCTCTGCTTGCTTGATTTTCTGCATAATCAAGATACATACTGACGATTCTATTTAATTCATTTATCTCTATTTCTGTTAAATAGTTTTTAGCAGTTGTAACATCAGGCTTTAGTATTTTACCCCCTTTATTTTCGTTCTTATAAGAGGTCAAACCCATATTAGGCTTTTTAGAATCAGCTCTCAATTTGATTATTTCTGGGGCGGTATGATGTGTAATTGCAAATTCCAACTTATTTTGAACAGTAGCGAAAAAGGTTTTTGTTGTTTGTGAATTTTTGTTATAATCTACAGCTGTAGCATAAATGTCAGTTATCTTTTGATAGAAACGTCTTTCACTTGCTCGGATTTCACGTATTCTTTCTAATAATTCATCGAAATAATCCTTACCGAACAATTTGTTACCTTGCTTTAATCTTTCATCATCTAAAACAAATCCTTTTATCAAGTATTCTTTTAATACACTTGTTGCCCACTTTCTAAACGTAGTAGCTTGAAGTGAATTTACCCGATAACCCACTGATATAATGATATCTAGATTATAAAAATCTATATTACGTATTACATCTCTCTCTCCTTCGTTTTGAACTTGTGCAATTTTTGCACTAGTTGAAGTTTGATCTAATTCTCCTTCATCATAAATATTTTTAATGTGTTTTGTTATAACACTTCTATCTACATTAAATATATCAGCGATAGATTTTTGCGAAGCCCAGATGGTTTCAGTTTCGCTATCTACAATAACCTGTATATTTATATTTCCTTTACCGGATTGGTAGAATATGAAGTTTGAAAATTTATCCGGACTATCCATTTATCAGCATTTTATAAGTTAAACGATTATTTGTATTTGAAAGCAATAAGTTAAAACGTATCGCTTCAGTTGTGTCACGCGTGTTGTATCTAAAAACGAATTCATCAACATATTTATAAATGCTTTTTAGAGGTAAAGTGATATATTCTAAATATACCTCTTTTTAATAAACGCTAACAACCTTCAATTGTATTAGTATGAATTCGACTATTTACATATTGTCCTTGATTATATTTTACAATTGAATGGTCGTAAATTCGTGACACTCCTTTATAACCTAATCATTCATCAATATATAAAGAAGCACTTTCTTTTACATTTGCAATGATTTCGCGAGTTAAAGAAGCTGAAATTTTATTTGCCTCTTCTCTCAACTATTCCGCCAACCAGGGTTTCATCTTTTGAACTTCTCCTTTGTGAAGAAATAGCTTTTTTATTATTGTGTCGGTTTTTATTTTTACCCCTCTATATAGGTTTCATCTGCTTCAACTTCATTGTCTAATTCGTTATGATTCTCCGCTCCAAAACATTTTCTAATACGTTGTAACATAAACCAAGCAGACTTTTGAGTAATATTTATATCACGTCCTAATTGTAAAGAAGAAATACCCTTTTTATGGGAAGTCACTATCAAAATAGCAAGAAACCATTTTTGTAATTCCATTTTAGTATTGTCAAATAAAGTATCTGTTTTCACATTGAAATACTTACCTGTGTTTTTACAACGGTATTTATTACCTTTACACTTATAGACCTTAGAAGTAGCATCAAAAGGAGAAACTACATTACCATTCCAACGTAATTCTTCTAAATGGTTTGTACAGGATTGTTCATCTGGAAATGCTTTAATTAATTCTAAAATAGATTTAAAGTCCCGGTTAATCATTGTGTTACAATTTATACAATACAAATATAAGAGTTTATTTACACTAAAAAAATTGTTTAATGTAAATTAGTATATAATAATCCGGGGGGGGGTACAAATCCTGTATAAAAAATATAATCGCAAAAACGAAAAGTACATTTTAATTTAACAATTATATATTGAATGTATAACTTTTTTATTTTATGTTTTTCTATATTTGGCAGTATCCAAAAAACTGTGTAAACAAAAATCAATTTCACATGAGGGAAAATTTAAAAAAGCAGTTTTTATC
>NIPM01001963.1:0-12991 GCA_002738285.1 Holacanthella duospinosa
TACATGATAATGCTAAGCCGCATAAATCAAATCTTATAAAGCAGTATTTTATTGATGAAAATATTCGAGTTTGTGATCATCCTCCCTATAGCCCTCATATTAGCCCACCTGATTTCAATTGTTTTGGGAAAGTAATGAGGAAGTTAAAGGATAACATTTATGATGATTGCATGAACTAGAAATTCAGCTAGAAAGTGCGATTCAAGAGCTTAATGCTAAAGGTATTTTGAATGGTATCCAGAAGTTACTTGAAAGATGGAGAAGTGTAATAGATGTAGAAGGTTCGTATCTATAAACATACTAATTTTTAACTTTATATCTTTTATATTAAACCTTCTATTTGAAGTTTTTCGAGTGCCACTTAGCTCGGAACGCCCTAATATATTATTAAAATTCCGATAAAAAGAACATTTATTGAAAAGAAAAAAGCCTATTTATGTTTATGCAGATGTTTATACCTGATCTGAAACGATACTTAACTCTGGTTTTGTATCAGAACATTTCAAGCTATTTTTAGTTTCTTTAACTTCATTTCTGACATATATAATAAATAAATTTTATAAAGATTTCATATCCTAACTATCATAGTGATATTTTTACTAAAGAAAGAAATAAAAAGTTGTTGAAAACGACTATCGAAATAGGGATATTTTTTTCTCGATTTTCAGTCGACTGCTTTTGTAGCATTTCCCGTCTGTGTTGGTGGATTTCAGATATGAAATTGGATTTTTCAACTATATAATTGACAAACTCAGTTTCCTAATTGGTAAGTTCCATTTGAGCTTTGGTCTACTAAAATTTGGATTTTTTAAATTAGTGTTGGTGGATTTCATTTACTGAATTGGTTGTATCCTAGGGTGGGACCCGTAAGAATTTTTGAAGATTTTTCGGGCATCCGGCCGGGCCGTGCTATTTTCGGGTCTTATAGTGTTTTTTTAAAATAATAGGGTTGCTATGTTAATTTTAATTCAAATAAAAAAACTTTAATTGTTAAGATTAAGTATAAAAAAGATTAAATAAAAAAAGGCTAAACTACAAATACTTTTCATATTTTAATAAAGAAAATTTCTTTAAAAAATAATTTAATTAAATTCTTCTAATTTTTTCTATCTCTTCTATCTCTTTTTCACTTATTTCTTCATTTACAACTTTATGATTATAGCGAATGTAGAGAATGTCTTCAACAATATTATTACTAATACTAGCTCTTAATGAACTATGAATCAACTTATGTACACTAAAACATCGTTCAACTGCTGCTTCGCTTATTGAAATACATTTTGATTTATCTGTGTGAAATAAATCCAATCTTCTTGATGCAATATCTTTTGTATAAATTCTCTATCAGATGTGTATTTTCTAAAATCTGGTATTTTAAGAGCATTCATCCATTTATATAATATTTCAAGTGTCTCATCATCAATTTACTCGATTTTATTAAGGTATAAATACAAACAGACAATAGAATTTTTAATCCACTTTTTTCTATTTTCTGCAATATCCACAATTTTTTCTAAGCCTTTTTTGGATGTTATAGTAATTTCTTTGCAGTATTAATTATAGAAAATAGCCCATCCAATACCATCAATTTGAGCCTTGTTAAGAATATCGATAAATGGTGTAAGTGCACTGATGGAATCATCTATTTGCATTAATTTATTTTCGTCGACATTCTCATTCTTTAAATACTCTGATAGTTCTTTAAAGCGATCAAATATACTATTCCATCTTGTAAAACAATACCTTTTTATGATCTTTTTTCAATATAATTATCTAGAATGCTGAGACTTTCATTAAGTCATTTTATAGAAGTTAAGGAATCTTTGATAATTAAATTAACTACATGTGCTGCACATCTCAATGGCATAACAGTTGGTCTTTGTGAGAATACTAACTCCATAGCAGCGATCATACATCTAGTATTATCGGTAATACCACCAAATACAACTATCTCAAATTCATCTAAATATTCTAAAACTTCTAAAATCTTTTCTGATATATTATTGGCAGAGTTTGATTCAAAAATAAAGTTTCGCAAAAAACAGGTTTAGATGAATTGTTCAAGAAAAATAGTATTATATTCAAGTGTTTATGTTGAGTTATGGATTTATTCAACTATCTAGTGCATTACTAGCCCATTCTCCAATATTTTCTTCAATTAATTTATTTTAACTGCAGCTCTTTTTATTTCTTTTCTTAAATTTTGTCTACTAATATATGGAAGTCCAAATCCTTTAGTTACAACTTCATCTTTAAAAAATTGCAATGATAAAATATGCTTACTGCAAGCTAAAGTAAATATACAAGTCCTTATAGTAGGTTCTAATCTTCTTTTCTTTGAGCCTTCTTTATTCCAATAATCAGGAAAAGTAGTTGAATTCTGTATTCTATTTTTTAAACTTCTGGATTCTTCTCTTGCTAATGCTACATTTGCATGGTTATTATTTAAATGTCTTCCTAAACTTTTAGTCCCAATTTTTACTGTATCATATTCAAGCTCAGCATTATATATCTTGCATTTTGCAATTTTTTTCATTTTATCAATATAATAAAAATGTGAATAATTTGATTGACTAGTTATTGTAGAAATAATATCTGATTCCTCTATAATAGTTTCCATTTATCCCTAAAATTTTTTTTTTCTAGAATTCTAAAATTTGAAATTAAATAATAAACGATTGGATTAGCTAAATTGAGTTAGCATCTAAAGAAATTATATAAATAATGAAAATATATTAAAAATTAATGGTTTTTATCTGGATTAATATTGTTAATGTTATTGGCAATTTTTTTTGATAAAAAACTTAATACTTGATAAAGCTACTTTAAAGGAAAATACATCATGTTTATAGTTATTAATAAAAATTAATTTATAATGCTTAAAGCATTTTTTTATAAATTAATATTAATTTTAACTGACTGTATTTGAAATACAGTGCGACCATAATTTATTCGCGCACTTTATAATTTTAATATAATTTAATTATGCTTAAAATAAATAAAAAAATTAAAGATTGAATTATTTCATAATATATTAATATTGTTTTTATCTTATTCTTATTTATTTAATTTGTTTTTATTTTTATTAAAAATCATTTTTAAAAACATCTCCGCAATTTTTTGACTATAATTTATTCCCGCACTAACTTTAAGTTATGTATTTTTAATATTTTTAAGCAAATAAATAAAAATTCTAAAAAGAATGTTAAAAATAATCTATAAAATAAAATAAAATAATACTTAATTTATTAATAAGATGTCTAAATTTGCAAAAATGACTGAAAAAGAGAAAGAAATGATTGATGCATTTAAAGAAGAAGGAAGATCAAATAGATGGATAAAAAATAAGCTTGGGAGAAATGAAAGTTCAATTAGATATTATTTAAAGAATAAAAAAGAAATAAAGAAAAGAACTGGTCCAAAAATGAAACTTTCTAGTTCAACGAAGCAGTTAATAGTCAGAAATGCTAGTAATAAACCAACATCTCTTACAAAACTTAAAGAAGAAATGGACTTAAAAGTATATAAAGAAACTATTAGAAAAGTTTTAAAGGACTCTCCAAATATTCAGTACAAGAAAATGTTGACAAAACCGCCATTAAATGATGATAAAAAATATCAAAGATTAGATTGGGCAAAAACTAAAATAGCCTGGGGAGATAAATGGAAAAATTTCATATGGAGTGATGAAAAAAGTTTAATTTAGATGGACCAGATGGGTTTGCATATTATTGGCATGCTTTAAGAAAGGATGAGTTGATTTTTTCCAAGAGACGTACAGGAGGTGGTTTATTAATGCTTTGGGCCTGCTTTAACTTCTATGGGAAGTCAAATATCGCATTTATTTCTGGAAAAAAGTTCAATTTATGTACCAGAAAAACTTTGAAAAGATTTTTATACCATTTTTGAATGGATTTGGGAGAGATAATCCAGTTATCCTGCTGGAAAACTGTAGATGTCATGTTGCTAATTCTACTATAAAATGGTTCAAAGATAGAAAAATTGAAGTTATGTCGTGGCCTCCATACTCACCAGATCTAAATCCGATAGAAAATTTATGGGAACTGCTCTCTCATCGTGTATATGCAGAAGGAAAGCAACTTAATTACATTTATTATATATAAAGATTTTTTAAAAGTGCGGGAATAAATTATGATCAAAAAATTGCGGAGATATTTTTAAAAATGCTTTTTAATAAAAATTAAAATAAGATAAAAACAATATTAATATATTATAAAATAATTCAATCATGAAATTTTTATATTTATTTTAAGCATAATTAAGTTATATTAAAATTATAAAGTGCGCGAATAAATTATGGTCGCACTGTATATTTGGCGAAATTTAGTAAAAGATATAGAAGGCCCGCGGGCTTTAAATTCAAAAGTTCGGGCTTCGGATCTAAAGCCTCAGACCACAGGCAGGGCACAGGCCCCACCCCAGGTTATATCAAATTAATTCTCGACTCAATAAAAGGAAATAGTTAAAAGCTTACTAATAAAAATTCAATTAAGGTATTTCTTAAATACTATTGAATGATAAACAATGAAAATGATGTTTTATCAGTAATTCTAATAATAGCCAAAGAAGGAGTTACTCAAAAGTGACAAATGAGTTGAGAGGAACACTTATCAAAAGAGAAAGAGTAATGGATGATTTTATGTGCTTAAAAGATGCGGCATCAGATTTATCAATTAACCTCAGTACGGCCTCAAATATTATTAAAATAGTTTAAAAAACAGGAAGAATAACCAAGTTTGAATCAAGTGGGAGGAAACCATATAAAGTCACTAATGCGACGTTAGATCATATTGAAAAGATAATAGAAAATAATCCAATATTAACTCTCAAATTAATAAAAGAAAAATTGAAGAATGTTATTGAATACATATCAATTGAAACCATTAGAAAATGTCTTGATTCTTAAAATTACTTTAAAAAGATCATCACTTATACTAGACAGGGCTAATGATCAAGAAAGTTTATTATTAAGACGTATATATGCGCAATCTTTTGTTCTTGAAGAGAGTTTGGACGAAAGGTCCATCATATTTGTTGATGAATGTGGTTTTAATTTGCATCTAAAACGAAAATATGGCATATCTCGGTCCGGAAGTAGGATTATAATCACAATACCTACTATTAGGAAGATCAATATTACCCTATTTTTTTTCTATAAAACTGTGAGAGGATTATGCATTTTAAATTCTTTAACGGTTCATGTAATGATGAAAGATTCCAAAAGTTTCTTACCGAATTGGATTTGGTTATCACTTCAGGCTGAAAAATAAACAATCCAGTGACAATATTTGACAATGCGAGATCATATACATGTTCATCGACTCGTCAAAACTTTGCCACATTAACAAGTAGGATTAAATTTCTTTCACCTTATAGCTACATGCTTAATCCAATAGAGTGTAGTTTCTCTAAAATTAAATCCTTTGTCAGGTTGATGGACATTACAGACAAAAACATTCGTGAAATAATTACAGCCAGCATAGAAAGTATAACAAGAGAAGATTATAGCGGATGATATAGACTTATGCGCAGAAACCTCGTATTTTCTATTGACAATCATATTTTTCAATAAACAAACTTAAGTTTTTATATTTAATTATCTTACACCTTTTATCTCTTTTCCCTTTTATTTTAAGAGATATAATATAAAAAATAATTTGATTTTACTATCAAAGATCAACCAAAATAAATCAACTGAAATTAGAAACGACCAATTAAGGAATGGAAACCCCACAATTTTGTAATTGATATCCACCGAATCAGACGTGAAATGTTGTATTTGGATAAAATAGCTGTTTTTATTTGGAAATCGGATTTGTCGGAGTTCCGATTTTTATTAATCTTTTGATTGAAATAATCAATTCAAAGCTAGAAAAATATTTTTTCAAATAAAAATACATTAATTTACAAAAGAAACGTATGTGTAAATATAATGTTAAATTTATTGGATTGAGATAGAAATATAATTAAAATAGTATGATTGATTATATTTTTAATAGCGTGTTTCGCATATTAGAAGCCCTACTCTTAATACAAGCCCCAGGGCTTCTATTTTTCATCAGAAAGAACTTTATTCCCTACAGTTCTTGATGATCCTTTAATGATAATCTTAGATGAATAAAAAATTATTAATTTTTTTTATTTTACCTAAAAATATCTGCTTTAAGAGTTTGTTAATTTTTGTTTTATCCTCTAATATGGTATCATGAATCACCTATCTCAAAAAAATTCACTCACAAATACAAGCCCGTAGGGCTTCAATTTGGGATTTTTTTGAACTTTTTTAATATAAGAATGAGCTTCTAATATGCAAATACGGTAGTAAACAAACCAAATATTATAAAATCAAGGGTTTGAAGAGTTGTAAATTAAATGAGAATTTTAGGTTTACTAATACTGCGTTTAATTTATATAATAAACGCCAAATTCCCAAAAGTTACATTAAATATAATGTCGACCAAAGTCGTTCCAATGTTTTTGAAATCAAACAAAAAATTGAATAACTCTGAGAAAATTTGATGAAAAAATCCAAAATTAATATATTGAATATTAAATGAATTACAATAAAAATAAAATTTCATTTATTGAAACGATTTTGACTCCAATTATTTTAATATTTTGTATAACCGCCTTTAGCCTTAAAAACTTGCTCAATTCTATTAGGCATGCTCATAATCAACTTTAAACCTGTTTCTTTATCAATAGCATTCCATTTTTCTTGAACTCTGTTCCATAATTCCAATACTCCACTAGCAGTAGCACCATACCTAGAAAGATCGAGTTTAAGCTGCATTCAAAGGTTTTCGATTGGATTAAATCCGGAGACTATGCTGGCCAATCGAGTACCTTGATATTGAGATATAAAAAGCGTTTTTTGAATATTTTTTTTTATGTATGTTTGGGGTCATTATCGTGTTGGTAAATCATATCAGTTAAAAGGATTTCATAATAATCAAATTTCTTGGGCAATTCATCGCCTAAAATATCGCAATATAAGTCTGAATCTCATTTCCCGTTAATTCTTGTTATCAGACTGGGTCCAAATTGAGTCATGCAACCCCATATCATGATATAACCCTCTCCAAACTTTAATGTAAGGTCTACATATCTGATTTAAGCCTTTGTTCTTTAGATTTCCAACACCATTTTAACTTATCGCTACCAAATCTATTTATTTTAGTTTCATCAGACCAAACCAAATGCTTCCGATCTTCTATAATCCAATTTCTATACCTTTTAGCAAACTTATATCTTTCTTTGTGATTTTTTGGACTTAGATACGGTTTTTTGACTTTTCTAGCGGACTTCATACTTATTCTACGTAAAAGCCTTTTAATTGAAGAAGAGCTTATCTTCATTTCGAGATTTTTAAATAAATATCTGGATACTTCTTCGGTGGTGGTACATTCTCCAGAATTAATGAATCGCACAATAGTTCTTTTATCTCTTTCATTTAACTTTATTGGACATCCTGCAGGATTCATTAATTCATTAATTTTGTTTAAATTGTTTTTGATAGCAATTCTATAAGCTGTGCTCTTACTAACACCATATTTTCTTGATATTTTGCCATATGATTCACCAGCAACTAAAGACTGAATAATTTCACTGTTTTTGGTATCCGATATCTTCTTCATGTTATCTATAATTTTTATAAAATATTTTTCTGATTATAGTTCTAATTAGAATTTTATAAGGTTTTTTGTATTTTTTTCAAGTTGGGGTCAAAATCGTTTCAATAGACGAACTTTTATTTTTATTGTAATTTATTTGATATTCAATATATTAATTTGAAAATTTGATAGAATATAAATTTATTGATAATGAATATATTTTATTAACTTTAGATTTTTTCATCAAATGTTCTCAGAGTTATTCAACTTTTTGTTGATTTCAAAAACATTGGAACGATTTTGGCTGACACTGTAATACAAATATCGAATCTGATAAAAGTATTAAGTGTCTAAACAGACATGTTTTTAATATTCCTTTGATAGCATTGACTACAGTAATAGACATATTATTGAAATATATAGACGAAAATATGAGGAATGTTAACTTGAATTCATTTATAAATATAAATTCGACAAGTTCTTTTTGTGAATATGATAGGAGTCTCGATTATATAGTAAATATAAATAACTTTGTGTTCACCACATATAAAAATAATAATAGTAAGTGTAGAAATTGTAAACAGATGCTTTCTATATGGGACAAAATTTTTGAAACATAATTCTATTCTAATTAGTCGAGGAATTTTAGTTTCTTGAATGAATAAAATAGTAAGAATGAAAATAAACTTATGTATTTATCAACTTTACTATCCATAAAATATTTCTTAGCTATATTCCTTGCCATTTTAGTTGCTTCCTCAACCTATTTTCATTATGATCACTAATATTCTAGAATTATAACCAAGGCTTCAAAAATTTTGTCCCATATTGAAAATAGTGGCAATGAGCTTTGAAGACATGTTATTAAAAATAAGAGATATAAAAAAATTGAAATATATCAAAAATGCCAATATATATTATAATTTACTATTTAACGAAATTATAAATTTATTAAAAAATGATTAATTCTGTATGCAACCATTTTCAAATCTATATTGGCTTACTTTAATTTAATGAAGTTTATAGTCACATCAACTTTGACTTGAAAGTTGAGCTTATTGAAACAGCCGTTCTTGATATAACAGAAAGCAACATAGATAATGCTACATCGAATTACTATGCAGTGGTGACTATAATTAACAATCATTATTGGGCTATGAAATACATTATGCTGTCTGCTTTGGATAAAGAAAAGAATTCTGCGAATTCACTGAAATTTGTGAAATCACTCCATTGTATCAATGAAAAGCTTATAGGTGTAATTATATTATATGAATATATCACATTTGATGTAAAATCGTTATATATTAGTACAGATCCTTTGTTTTATTACGTAAATCAATTATTAAGGATAATGAAGGTATCTAAACTCTCTAGCTATCTTAATAAGATCAGAAATATCTATTTCTACTTATCTGACATAAAAAATGTAATTTTTAATCTTTGGACTAGCGAAATAATAACCGGAGAATATCATAATTTATCGTACATAGAGACTTATATCGTTTCAAAATACGACTTATCCTCTTTTATTTATGATTTGGTATATCAAGCTTATAAGAATACTATAAACAGATATTATAATGTCAGCAGATACATTCTAAGCAACGAAGAAAACGTAGTATATAAGGGGTTCAAAAGATTGATCGAGCTCATGTTTGCTAACAATCAATTATATTCTACTGAAGGATTGGATTTGGCTTTAAAATTCGAAAACATAAGTTTGGAAATACAAAAGGGGCAAGATTATTATTCAACTATTGAATTATTTCCTTTAACATTTACCCTTCTTATATAACCCATTTCTATTAACCAATCATAGAACTAAAGAATATATTGAAACTCAGAAGTTAGATTCTAACGACAAGTTTCTGAGAGTATATACAAGAGAATTTAAGGACAAGGTTGTAGCTTATAAATGGTTTATAAAAGTTACATTTGATTATCAAAGCTTTAAATTCCTATTTTATAATAACAAGAAACAATATCTATGTAATAACATTCACCCGATCGAAGCAGATAATCACTTTACTTTATTGATGGAAGAATCTATGATAAATGAACACTGTTACAGGACTATGGAAGTATCTAAAGATTGAAAATTTATGATCAAAAACTTTCATAACGAAAAATATCTGTACGCCTCTAATGAAATGATCAAAAAAGATATAAGAATGATTTATTCTTCAGATATTAGAGATACTGAAGCACGATTTTATTGGCCTTTTGAATTAAATTTTTGGTGGTAAAATTCCTTCCAATATCAACTTATTTTTTGTATAAAAGAATTTACACTGTTTTCATATCCAAGTTTAGTATTTTTCAAAAATGACTAGACCTGAATACAGAGAAAAGGTAAAATATAGAATTTATAAAAACAATCAGTTAGTCTTTTTTCTATCGAAGCATGGAAGAAAATAGATGACAACTTCTAAAGCTAATACCAAAGAATACACCAAAAAAGCCAAAACATGTTAGAAGCAATATTCCAAAGTAAAAGTCCGAGAAAATGTTGATTTGGGCAAAAATAAATGCAAATCTACCAATATAATGATGCAATTTATCATACCAAGACACTCTTTTCCTATTGCTATCATAAAGATGGTCAATTATAATACCTAAAAATATTTGGATGATCAACAGTATGGTTATTTGAGGCCTATTATAGAATGGGGCTTTTGGAAATGGCCATCACTGCCAATTGTAGCCAATGCTAAAGATGTGACGGCTGTAAGCAACAAGAGAGGGAAACAAAGGATGCGGATTGGAAACCATATCTTTGGCAAGTATTTTCGATAAGTTGAAGCCACTCCAATGGCAATAAAAGGCAAGATATTCCAGCTTATAAACATTAATACTCATGCCAAAATAATTTGGTATTCCCTGTATATAAGGTTTCTGTACTTGCAACTTGTGCCTTTATTGTCTGCACTCCTGATTGGCTTTGTTTGGGTATTAGTGCTGAGGAATCATCAGAATTTGGAGACTTGTTGAAATAAGCCCAATTCCAGTTCATTATTGCTTGAACAGCAACATGACCGTCATCAATAGACTTAGGTCTTGTAAAAGTGAAACTTGTATCATTAAAGTTGACCATCGTCAAGGATTGAACAACATAAGGTGTAGTGCGATTGGCTTCGATTTTCTTGTCACTTAAGATATAGTTGGCTTGATCTTGTGATTTCCATATAATCATCATATCACTTTCTATTCCTACGCTAAGCCAACCAAAGCTTCCGCTATTTTGTACAGCTATTTCGACAACATCACCTTTATCCACCACATCAAAGCAAAAATCTTTTAATACACAAATGCTAATAGCGTATTCAAATAGTAATATGGATTTCATTTGAAATAATCGATTCGTTTATTTGCTTTTATATCCCTCAGTTGTGTCACTGATGCTTAAATTTATCAAAAATTTATTTTAGGAGAAGGTCAATTTTGATTCATTTGATAAAAATTTCAAATATGGCACTTTATTTTCGTTCAGAGTAGTCCATTTATTAAATAATTGGTTGAACAAGAGTGAGAATAATCTAGATTCATTAAAAATTTAGTTGAATTAAGAAGTGAATTAAAAAGGGACTACTCTGAACAAAATAAAGTGCCATATTGATTCTAGACATAGAAGCTAGAAAAAAACAAGATGAAAATTAATTGTATGCTATATTTAAATGTCCTTTTCTCATTATAGCTAAAATAATCTTAATTTAAAATGAGATTAAGTCTATATTTAAGTCTCTAATTATCATATTTTATTCAATTAACTTTATTATAAACGGGACCACTAGATGTCCCATGTTTGGAGAAATGTTTGGTTGATCTCGATAGAAAAAACAGCCGGATCCATGAGATTTCTTTCAAACGCAATCTTTTCCAGAGATTCTCATTTTTTGGACCAACAAGTGATGATTTTTCAAACTATAACTAGATTAGTTGATATTATTCATATATTAATATATCTTATAATGTATACCGATATTACTTTTGGGGTATGAAACGGTTTGTGTACAATTTATTAAAACTTAATCTATTTTCAGTAAACAATTTTCAAGGCTACAGAAAACTGAATGGGAGTTAAACACATTAAATATACATTAACTAGTTTAAATTCCATTTATAATATTTTACATAAACTTAATAAAAATTATATGTACAGGGTGTTTTAGTAATCATTAATCAAATTTGAATGTCCTGTACTAAAAATTTTAAAAAATCATTAAATAATTTTGAATTTAAAGAGATAAAATAGTTCAGATTTAGTAGAACTCATCTGATATACAATATTTCATTAATTAATAAACTGCTCGAAAATCATTTTACGTTGAAATAAGACTATCCTCCATCAATAAACAAAACAAATAATATTGAAACAAAATCCAAATTGATTGATTTAAATGAGAATTATTGCTTTAACAGTATCCATTCTATTTTGTAAAATTTATTCTAAAACTTTAAAGCATATATCAAAAAATGCACACGATGAAGATGATACATGCTTACATAAATATACTATTCAGGATTCTTTGCATATATTAATTGTATCTATTGAAGTATTATTAAAATTTACTGAAAAGAAGATGAAAAATATTATCAAGAATATATCTTCAACAAGAAACTTACAATTTTGTGAACATGAGGTTAGGCTCGATATATGGGACAAAATTTTTGAAAGAAACCAATCATTTTGGTTGAAGAATTCAATATAATTCTCGAAAGAACATTATTATTTTGGTTGAAAAATTTCAATAATTACATAAAAACCTGCTTTGGTTGATAAATAAATATAACTTATACTTATTTATCAACCAAATAATACATATATTTTTTATTTCAACCAAAATATTAAGATTTCTTCAAAAATTTTGTGGCATATGGAAGAAAATTTTTGAAACATAATTCTATTCTAATTAGTCGAGGAATTTTAGTTTCTTGAATGCATAAAATAGTAAGAATGAAAATAAATTCATGTATTTACTATCCATAAAATATCTCTTAGCTATATTTCTTGCCATTTTAGTTGCTTCCTCAACCTATTTTCACTATGACGCACTAATATTCTAGAACTATAACCGAGGCTTCAAAAATTTTGACTCATATGGAGGAAAAATTTTGAAGAAAACTTAATATTTTGGTTGAAATAAAAAATATATACGTATTATTTGGTGATAAATAAATATAATTTATGCTTATTTTTCAACCAAAGCAGGTTTTTGTGTAGTTATTAGAATTTTCAAAATATTTCAGAATTTATTTCAAAATATTTCGGAGTTTGTTTCAGAATATGGGACAAAATTTTTGAAAGATAATTCTATTCTAATTGGTCGAGTAATTTTAGTTTCTTGAATGAATAA
>NIPM01001964.1:0-13161 GCA_002738285.1 Holacanthella duospinosa
TAAAAGTCTTGATATTATTAGTATATTATTAAAGGCGTAATTAAACAAAGTTCGAGTCTCTCTTTGCGCGGAACGCCCTAATAGTAGAAATATATTATTTTTATTTTCAATTTATTTTACATACATTTCATGGATCTAGTTTGTTATTTGACCTCAACCGGTCAGATAACAAACCAGTTTTGAAAATTTTTATCCTTAGAATGAGAAGGCTTATGACAAACCACTAGAGGTTTATGAGAAATGGACGTTAGGAAAATTTTGTTTATCACTTAATCTTTTGTTCAACATTAAAGTTGCACATAATAACCAATTATGTATCATTTTTTCGGTCAGATAACAAACCAGTTTTCCCTCCGGTCAGATAACAAACCAGATCCCATTTCATAATGTCTGATTTTGATTTTGGCTTTTTCATTTCCCCATATATTATTGTAAATATTGTTGTCTTTGATTCAAATTGTATGGAATTCAAACTTACTCTCAACTATGAAAGTTTCAGTGGCTTTATTCCAGGACTAGCATCTGGAGCAACTAAGTTATTATTAGGTAAAATCAACCAAATATAATTATCTAGGACATCCATTTGACACGTAATCATTAATAAAATAAAGCTTAGAATTAAGATCCGACTTCAATCTCCAAAATTAAATTTTAAAGGTTTTATCGAATGTACATTAAGAACAATCAAAAACGAAAGAATATTTGGATTTTATAAAGGTGTTACACCACCTTTACTTGGTAGTACTATGATAGATTCGGTTATGATCGGTACATACACTTTTATGTTATCTAATTTTAAATCTTTTAACAAAAGAGAGGAATTAAAGTATTGGGAACATTCCACAAGTGCTATAGGTTTATAATTTTGTTTATTTGATAGTTGCTGGTTGGGTTTCTTCTTTTGTTTCTACTCCGATTGAGCAAGTATATTTTCTATATCGTCATCTTTAGATTAAAGTCAAATTACAAATACAACATAACGAAAACAAAAGGATATACAAAGGACCTATTGATTGTTTGAAAATTTTAGTAAAAGAAAAGGGAATTGTAAGAGGATTGTGGAACGGAGTATCTGCTGTAATTTTGTTTAGATCTTTCTTCGCGGTTTATTGGCCATCATATATTTATTTTACATTGAAGTTTAATGAGATGAGTATGAACCCTTCTATAAGTACATTTCTTGCTGGTGGATTAGCGGCGAACAATTTTTGGCTACTAGCTTTACCAGCAGGTAAACAAAATTCTTTATCTTTAGATGTCGTGAAGAATTCAATTTTATCTCTATCAGAAAAGCAAAGTATAAAAACAACAGTCAACCAAATTTATATAAAAAGTTACTTGGTATTATTATAAACTTTGTAGATGGATTGAAAGGCTTTTATCGTGGATTTTTTCCTTGTATCGTTAGATCTTTTCCAACAAATGGGTCTGCGTTGTTGGCTTATGAGTTGGCAAAGAAATATTTAAGTTGATCTCTAATAAATTTAGATATATTTTAAGAAAGCAATAAATTTTTTGTTTTTACCAGCAGTTTCGCAATCCGACTTCGCTATTTTCAGGATCAAAGTTCACCATTTAGTCCCCATTATATTTATGAAATAGATTAGAAGAATTAGAGCTTTGTATTCAGGTTGCCGTGTGGATGTACTCTATTTGAGATCAATTGAGAAACCCAATTGTCGCAAAAAGCAGTTTACAGATAGAGATTACAAAAACCCACAGTTGAAAATGTTAAATTTATATTGAGTTGATATTAGAAGGTTTACAATCTTCTGAGTAGATGCATCCATTAAATATAAACTCGTGATTTTTCATCATTACACTTTGAAATCTCCAGATATAATAAATGTATGAAAGGTCTAAAAAGACGTATAATTTTATATAATAAATTTTAACAAGGAAAATAGCGGTTTTTTATCTTTGCATTCATTACCAACGCTTGATACTTATTTCATAAGCTCCTTGTCTAGTTTTTACAAATTGAAAGTTTTAAAATGACAATCAAAGAGAACCCTCAAGAGATAATCGAAGCCGAAGAAATAATCTTGAAACAACTAAGTCCAAAAATCAAGCTAAGTTCTTTAGAAGAACAAGGAATTAAATTTGGACGACATAATTTCGATATTTGTAATGAAAAAGGAATAATCTTAATCTCTTTTGGTAAAAGTAACTTACTCCGAATAACTAAATTTTTGGTTACCAGAATTATATATTACTACGTCTTTAAACTTATTAAAGAATTTTACAGAAGAAAATGATAGTGGTATATTGAAAAACGCGATTATTGTTAATTTCAATGATAATTTATCACAATCTAAATTATCGCCTAATGGTGATATTCTGTTCGTGTTTTCTGATAAGTTGTATATTTATAACACACTCGAATTAATGGAAAAAGTAACTCTTTAATTTTTATAAGCATTTTAGGTGGATTTTAATTGCGCTTTGAAGATTATTAATAAATCATATGTAGATATATGCTCTATTTTTTGGTCCCCTAATTCGGATAAAACCGAATTACTTATTATTGAAGAACAGACCATATCGATTTATAAAGATGATTTCAACAAGCCTACTGAATTGATACAAGGTATTCTGCTCAGTACTGGTTGTTGGGATCACAAGGGAGAAAATATCGTCGTATGTACTAAAGAAGTCAATAAATTTAAGATAATTAATCCCGAAAATGATAATGTTAAGACTATCGATTTATCAGAAACCGATTCGTTTCAAGATTTAAGCGGATTTTATATTGTAGAAATCAGCCTCCTAGATCTAAACTATTATTTACTACATATGAAAGAAACCTCTTTAGATAACAGTGACATTAGTTATGCATCGGAGTTTTATGTTTTAACTCTTGGCGATGAAGAAAAGATTGAGATTACCCAAATTGGCGAGCTAGCTATTCCGTTTCGTGAAGAAGAGGAAATGGAAAAAGAGTCTCTAGATAAAATATATTACTATTGGTCTTCATATCACTTTTCTACTATGAAATACAGCTATTCAGATCCTACACATGAACTGGATGATAAACAATGTTGGAAATATATCACTTTTTCTGCTCAGCGTGCTTCTAATGATGTTACTGCTTTTGCGGCCAAATATTCTCCTCAAGATGATTTAGAATCCAATATTAAGTGGTGTAAATTAACTCTATCAGAAGGACATGCTCCAAGTTTGCCTTTACCTGATTTTGATCAATGTTCTGATACGTCTCCCATTGGTATGATCCTTGACTTCTCGAAATATTATGTTGATAAATTAGATGATCAGCCTAGTGAAGACGTTAGCTGCCCAGTTATGTATCTTATTAATAATGAAGGAAATCTATTTGTTTATGAGATTACCAATAAGAATTTAGCCAACTTAGAAGATAGAATCCAATATTTTTCACCTGATATTAATCCTAATTGTAAGGATGAGATCAAATCTAAGATTTTAGATTTCCAATCGAAATTTTTGGAATTCTTAGTCATATCAGATGATTCTACTCCTAAAGCATCCGACTCTGAATTACTACAGATTACAAATTTAGAACCACCAAATGAAGAATCGATATTTTCCCCTCCCAATGAGCATGATAATGACATCACTCCACATGTAAGTATGGAAAAAGAAATCGAACCGGCAGGCGCATCAACTCTTAAAGCTGCTGCTGTTATAGCTCAGTCAGAAGATTTGAAATCCATTGTTGATGAACTCGACACATCAGGTACGTTTTTGCCTGCTGTGAATGATACGCCTCCTTCTAAAAATAAACTATCTTCTTCTGAGGGGCTGTTTTCTGGCTTCAAGAGCTCGTTACCATCTTCTACTTCTGCCTTTTCGTTTACTCAGGATTCTAATTCTGGTTTCCTGCCCAATATTACGGTCTCAAATTTAGACTTCAAGCCTTCGTCTTCGATGTCTTCTATTAGAGATCCTTCCTCTTCGACCAAGAATGATTCGGATGACGATTATGATGAAATTAGTATTGATGAAATTGATGATCAAAATATAGGTATCCTTATTTTTGCTTTGATTGATTTTGTAGTTAACCCTGCTTCTCCTACTTCTGCTGTTGCCAAATCTGAAGATCTAGGTGAGTTCTCTTCTTTATCCACATCCGAGACTAGTACTTCTAAAAAGGTAGAGCCGGTAATAGAACAACTACAAGAGGAAGATGATGGTATATTTTTTATTTTTTATATTTAGAGCCAAAATTTTCTCAAGTTTTTCTAAACAATAATAATAATCATTTTAGGAATTATCAGATAAACTTACTATTATTATAAATAACTTCCAAGAAGAGCTTAAATTGGTACCATCATATCTTTTATTAATTTGATTTTAAGGTTGTGCAATTCACTCAAGACATTGATGATCATATCGCAAAATCAGGGTTATGGGAATTTACTGATCGTGGTCTCGATAAAGATATGAATAATTATATTGAGCTTAATACTCAAACAACTCGGATAATCAAAGAATTAAATACTATTAGACCAAAAGTGATTGAGCTAAAAGAAGATATTCGAAAAAGTTTCTCTTCAACTTTACTTAATGTTTAGATTTGATCAAGTTGAGTAAGAATAAACTTGTGATTGATTCAAAAATGCAAGAATTGAACTTATATGCTCTTGAAGATGTTGATGATTATTTGGATCCTGATATGGATGATTTGTTCAAATCTATTGATTCAAAATTTACTGTATCTTAATTTCAGGTTTAAAAGTTCTAGGGATTGCAAATATTGATTAAAGAGACAGAAGATCTACTTAATAAATATCGCGAAGAAGGTGGCGTCGATTTGAGCGATGCTGAGAAACAGAAAAAGTATAGATATTATTTTATAAACTTTTAGAAATCAAGAAAAGATCGATCTAATGAGAAAAGTTATTTTGGAATTAGATAAACTTATACAATCTAAATATGATAAAATATCTCAATTGGAATTATCGACATCTACTAATTCTCTCTACATACCTTCTTTGGATCTTAATCCTCATACATTTACAGATATTGATGAAGGTTTATTGCCTTTATCTCAGGCTGTTGATGATGTTATTTTGGAACAAGTTAAAAAGGAAAAGGTCAGAGTTGAAAAGTATAATAAGCTTGTGGAACAGTACAAGAATATACCTCCTAATATTGTTTTTACCGTTATTGAATGATAAATCAATATTTGCTATTTTTATTATGTGTTATATTGTTTATATTCCGGTCAACGAAATTATTGTTGAATTAAAACGATTCCCTGCTATCATCTAAAAATTGGCGCAAATGCCTTTTGTATACATTTAAATTTCTACCATTTCTGGGATAAATACGACATCTAAACACATAGGATCTTTCTATTAAAGCCATATCGTTAATTCACTCATAATTCCAAGCAAAATGAGAATCAACATTGATTGCTGCGTTTTAGAGGTGCGTATTCGAGGTAAATTTGGTTTCAATTCCATCCAATTCCAAATGATATTTGAAATTTCCAATCAATTCCATGGAACAATTTCGTTTTATACATCTCTAGTTCATACTATCTGATTGAATTTTTGCATATGATCCAAAAAATGAACTTGGCTTTACATAAAACTATACAAGGATACTAACTTGGTTCAGTGCTTTTCTTTTTTTTTTTAGTAAATTGCTTTTATTATCTGCAATTAACTACATATTTAATAACTGAAGTCAATTTCATGAAGTAAATTGTATGTCTCTAAATGATATCTATGAATTTTTATTTAATTAGATTAATGTTATAAGCATCAGTATACCTCCTTTATATTAATGGATTCTTTATTCCTTTGTATTGAGTAGTTGAATCTATATTTTGGGTAATCTATTTTGAACTGTTAATTCTATTCCACTAGTTATAACTGATACTGGATAGTTAGCGAGGCTTTTATTAGTTTCATTCTTTGATTAGCTTGCTCTATTTTTCAAGTAATGCGGAGCTTGCGGATTGGGATTTAAACTTTATCAACTAGTGCGAATTTTCATATCAAAACTTATATTGAACTGAATCTCACAAGTCAATTTCAAATGCAATACCACATCTGGGTGTAGGTTGGAATAAAACCACCAAGCAATTAAGTGTAGGTTGCTATAAAGTCTCGAAGCAAATATTTCTTTGTGGAGGTGCAAAAGCTCCAAAGCTATTAAAGCTTGGTGTAGATAGGACTAAAAGCTCCGAAGCAAGCGTTAATTGGTATAGGTAGAAAAGCCTGAAGCAATCAGCATTTGGAGTGGGTAGGATTATAGTCTCATTAAGGTGTCAAACAATTGCCTGATCTTTCCTTTCAAGTACCTCTCCCCCGGAACTAACTCCTCGATGGTCTAAGGGTCAAAAAGAGGGCATGGACAGGGCCATTGGGTAGGAGTAATACGCGCTCAACCATGACAAAGAGTAATTTTTATAGACGCATTTTTAGGCTTGCACGGGCGAGAACCAATTTGAAAAAAATTGCTACTCATTACGCAATTGAAAATTATTACACCTGTGGATTAAAATCAATAAATATTTGTATCTATGGATTTTTAATTTTACTTATTGAGTCAGAAGACATGGAAAGAATATAATAGCACCAATGAACTCGGCTACTCATGGTGAATAAGAATGTAGAATTAGACACTTTTTGATTGTTCCTTCCTTTTATATATTTTATAAAATATATCGATTTTATTGGCCGGGGATAGATTTACCAATTCCCGGATAAGAGTAATCATAAACATAACTGCTGGATTTCTACTATTAGGGCATTCCGCGCAAAGAGAGACTCGAACTTTGTTTAATTACGCCTTTAATAATATACTAATAATATCAAGACTTTTAAATTAATTTATATAGACTACAATCTTTATTTATAAATAATTATATTTTGAATATTTTCATGAATAGGTTGCAAAAATTAAAAGATTCAATTTCAGATAAAGAACAGCGGATTTTCATCAAATTTAGCGTAATCCTGGGACANTAAAAGATTCAATTTCAGATAAAGAACAGCGGATTTTCATCAAATTTAGCGTAATCCTGGGACACAGTTCTGAAATAATTCATAAAGAATTAGTTGGATCAGTTGGAAATAGTGGCTATAAACTAAATACAGTCAAACGTTTAGTTACTAAGCTTAAGAGAGATTACAATGTGATCGAAGACAACAGAGGAGGCGATACAAGTAATGTCTCAAAAAAAGAAAATTTAATAGATAAAATTAAATAATTGTTGGCCCAAACTAGAACATGGACTTGCCTCGAACTTTCCATGCGGGTGAATTTTAGTAAAACAACAGTATTTCGATATTTAACTGAAGATTTACAAATGAAAAAATTATTAAGTAAATGGGTACCTCATTTTCTCACAGATGAACAAAGAGAACATAGAGTGTTAGCATGTAAAAACAATATGCAACTCTTATCGAGACTAAATAACTTAATTAATCGAACTTTGGCAATAGATGAAACTTGGGTGTCTTTATACATGCAACCTCAACGTGACCAGATTCGACCTTGGAGAAATAAGAATGAAGACCCACCTGAATTTGTACTTCAATCTAAATATGNAACGTGACCAGATTCGACCTTGGAGAAATAAGAATGAAGACCCACCTGAATTTGTACTTCAATCTAAATATGAAAAAAGATAATGCTAATAGTAGCAATGGATTTTCAAGGTGTTGCTTATTTGAAGCTCTGTGCTCCTAAAGAGACAGTAACTTCAGATGTCTATAAAATCTTCCTAGTTGAATTATTAGACAAATAGTTACCTGATAAGAAATTCAAGGTACCTATAATATTACATGATAATTCTAGACCACATAAATCAAGTCTTATAAAGCAGTATTTTATTGATGAAAATATTCGGGTTTGGGATCATCCTCCCTATAGCCCTCATATTAGTCCACCTGATTTCAATTTTTTTGGGCAATTAAAGAGAAAGTTAAAGGAAAACATTTATGATGATTAGCATGAACTAGAAATTCAGCTAGAAAGTGCAATTCAGGAGTTTAATTCTAAAGGTTTTATGAATGGTATCCAGAAGTTACCCAAAAAATGGATAAATCTAATAAATGCAAAAGATTCGTATCTATAAGCATACTAATTTTCAACTTTTAACTTTTATAGTAAATTTTTTATTAAATTTTTTTCGAGTGCCTCTTTGCTCGGAACGCCCTAATANTCAACTTTTAACTTTTATAGTAAATTTTTTATTAAATTTTTTTCGAGTGCCTCTTTGCTCGGAACGCCCTAATATTATAAAATAATTCAATCATAAAATTTATTTATTTATTTTAAGCATAATTAAGTTATATTAAAATTATAAAGTGCGCGAATAAATTATAGTCACACTTATATCTATTGAATATCAAAATAAAATAAGAATAAAAAAGTTTATTAGAAGCTGGAATGTCCCCTACAGAAATAGCACTTTATCTAAAATGCTCTCTACAAACTGTTTACAATATGAAGAAAAAAAGCAAAACGATAAGGAAAAAAGGTCCTTGTGGAATAGAAAACTTTGCGCAAACACTAAAAAATTTATAAAGCGTAATATGAAAGAAAAACATGTAATTTCTGATAGAAAATGCGCTGCCAAGTTGAATTCTAGTTTAAGCTATCAAAAATGTAACAAAACCATAAGTAGAACAGTGCAAATATATAGAAAACCAAAAAATTGGGGGAAATGGGACAAAATTTTTGAAAGAAACCAATCATTTTGGTTGAAGAATTCAGTATAATTCTCGAAAGAACATTATTATTTTGGTTGAAAAATTTCAATAATTACATAAAAACCTGCTTTGGTTGATAAATAAATATAACTTATACTTATTTATCAACCAAATAATACATGTATTTTTTATTTCAACCAAAATATTAAGATTTCTTCAAAAATTTTGTGCCATATGCTTATTCAAGACAAAATAAACCCCCTTTAAGTCAAAAAAAAATATCGATGATAGAATAAAGTTTGATCAAATTATTGAAAATGCAGGGTTTTTAACTAAAGGCCCAAGAGCAATAGAATCAGTTGATAATATCTTATTTAGTGATGAATCTCATATTCAACTTTATACCCAATTAAATAAATAGAATAATCCATATTATACAAGCTAAAAAAGCCAGGTTCCAATAACACCTTGCCCAAAAAAATCACTTTCTATTATGGTGGCTGGGTGTGTGTGTGCAAATGGTTTGACATATGGGACAAATTTTTTGAAGCCTCAGTTATAATTCTTTCATCATAGTGAAAATAGGATGAGGAAGCAACTAAAATGGCAAGAAACATAACTAACAGATATTTTATGGATAGTAAATACATAAATTTATTTACTATTTTATGCATTCAAGAAACTAAAATCTCTCGACCAATTAGAATAGACTTATGTTTTAAAAAAATTGTGCCATATTAGTGCATCATAGTGAAAATAGGTTGAGGAAACAACTAAAATGGCAAGGAATATAGCTAAGAGTTATTTTATAGATAGTAAATACTTAAATTTATTTTCATTCTTACTATTTTATGCATTCAAGAAACTAAAATTTCTCAACCAATATAATAGAATTATGTTTCAAAAGTTTTGTGCCATATTGTTGAAAAAGACCAAAGAGTAATAAGAAAATATTACCAGGACAAAACCATTCCTATATATATAGAAGCTTTAAAGAACCCAAAAGTAATTTATAATAAAAGAAAAGTGACTTTTGTTCAAGATGGAAAAAGATAATATGCTACTTTTATAATCAAATTTTCAAACCGTATGGGGCAAAGGAAAATGGCCAAGCAATAGTCCAGATTTGAAACCAATAGAACATGTATGGAGAATTCTTAAAGAATCCATCCATAAAAACCCTCGACCAAGAAATAAGGAAGAATTAATCAAAAGAGTTGAAAGGCTTGGAGTGAGATTGATAAGAACACAATTAAAAATATCTGTCGCTCTTTTCCAAAAAGAATGCAAGAAATGCTAAATGCTAGTGGTGGAAGCACTGATTACTAGTATTTAAATGTTACAAATAAATTTTTGTTCTATTTTTATCTATAGAAGTTATTGAGTTATTTCTATTTTATTAGAAAAATGTCCAAATTTACTTGCGCCACCCTGTAAAGATTTAATAAAAATCAAGATGATTTATCAGGTGTAACTTTTTGGATTAAATCCTCCAAGATATTGGCCAACACTGATCCAACGATAAATCCATCATCATTGATCCATTCGCAAAATATTTTGTTCATTTTAGCTGTTCTAGTTCTTGATGGATTAGAATCAGGTACAAAAGCTAATTCAAATTCATAATGAGGATCACAATATTTCATACTGCTATAAGCAATATAAATTCCCTAAATGTATCCATTCAAATGATTATAAATCAAAGAATTCGAGAGGTTACTTTATTTTCTTTCGAATAGCCTTTATAAACCTGTTTACCTTGGCCAAAATAAAGTATCAAAAACAAAATGCCAGTAATGATAAAATAACTAAACAAAATCAAACCATCGGGATGAGGGGTACAGGACGGCTGAAGTCGTAGAATACCATTTCCAAGTTTCAAAATCCTGCTTCCAGGTGAAATGAAAGTCTAAAGCTGCTATAATCGAACTAATATAACCAAGAACTAGCTTCATATCAACATAAAAATGGTTTTCACTACATCCTTTAATCTTATTGAAGTACTATTAAATGAGGAATCCAATAAAACAATCATTAATTCGAGGTGGGTTTTTTACTAAGGATACATGGTCATCTGTTGCTACTTTTAAATCTAATACGGCGTATTTCTGTAATGTTTGTACTGTTAATTATTAATAAGAGGTTTTTAGTACTTTGGTTAGAATAGATTGGTACTTCTTTCTTGTCTGACATTGACTTCTCAAAAATGAAATTCGCGTTGAATCGCTTAGGTTAGTTGGAAAGTTTTCATTGGCTTGAATTTTATCTTTGATACCAGATAATGAAGGTATTATACTTTGGTAAAACACAAGATATAACCAGCAAAAAAGAAGAAATAATAGATATGAAGATAGCAAATCCGAAGATGAAATTGAAATTATTACTTGAATCACTTTTTTCGAAATATCCAAGCTTGAAATCTTTTTATTCTGAATGTTCAATAAGTTTAAATTGTTATTTTGTCGATAAAGAAGATATTATTTCCGATCTTGTTGATATTTGTGATAGTGACGAATTGGCTTTTATACCACCTGTTAGCGGTGGATAGAAGCGAGAGACTTAAATTTGTTCACTGTGTTGGATAAAAAATAGGTTTATTGTTTTTATTAAAACTCTATATTATATAAATTTATTGTTTTTGGTCTTTATAAATTCTAATCTTATTTCTTCGAAATGTACATAAAATATAATAGAGACAAAGTAAATGATGATAAGGTATATTATATTAAATATTCTAATTTTATTGTTTGGATGCATTCAGAATAAATTATTTTCAATATAGGAGCAGACATGAGGATTTCTTTCAATAGTTGTAAAATGTAAATGGCTGAAGGGCGCATTCTACCTGTAAATATATGGCACTTTATTTTCGTTCAGAGTAGTCCTTTTATTAACTAATTGGTTGATTAAGAATGAGAATAATCTAGATTCATTAAAAATTTGGTTGAGTTAAGAAGAGAATCAAAAAGGGACTACTCTGAACGAAAATAAAGAGCCATATAAGTATCATGATAGGCTTTACTTCGTATAAAATACCTTAGGGTATTCTCTCGGTATAATAGAGTGTCTAGTCTTTTGGTAAAGTTCTGGCATAAAGTGGTAGAGCGAATTAGTTCGCAAAGGAGCAATTTCTGAAACATTTCTTTTAGGTTGTCAATTGAAGGGCTTATTTTATTTGATAGTATTATCCTCTAGTTCATTAGAGCGATTTTCTTGTTTAAGTATGTCCAGTTCTTCAAATTTAATAATTATGTTTGTAAGTCTAAGGTAAATTGGGTCAGGCATGGAAGGGTTTATAAAGGAGTAGCTCATAATTATACTTATTATCTTTATTATTGTTATATAATATATTCTGTGCTTGTTTGTTTATTGTTGTAATGCGGTCCATGCTTTTAGGAATGATCTAATTAGGAGATTTCTTTGAAGATTTCAATTCGATATTTCCAAGGATAATATTTTTATTTATTTTGGCATTGATCTGGGGCATTCGAGGTTCCTTATCAGTCGATGGTGGGGATAATTAGTTTTCTAACTTAAATCAAGTTCTCTGTTCTTTGAATATTAACTTGTGTGATAAATAGTGATATGGGACAAAATTTTTGAAGCCTTGATTATAATTCCAAATAGAACTTTTGCAAAAAATGAATTGGATTATGAACATAAAGAAAAATACAATTTTATACAAGAAAATAATATTTTCTTAAAATTTATTGGATTTGTTTGATATTTCTCCAGTTAATTCTCTATCTTATAAATATGGGACAAAATTTTTGAAAGAAACCAATCATTTTGGTTGAAGAATTCAGTATAATTTTCGAAAGAACATTATTATTTTGGTTGAAAAATTTCAATAATTACATAAAAACCTGCTTTGGTTGATAAATAAATATAACTTATACTTATTTATCAACCAAATAATACATGTATTTTTTATTTCAACCAAAATATTAAGATTTCTTCAAAAATTTTGTGCCATATGGGACAAAATTTTTGAAACATAATTCTATTCTAATTGATCGAGAAATTTTAGTTTCTTGAATGAATAAAATAGTAAGAATGAAAAAAATTTATGTATTTACTATCCATAAAATATCTCTTGGCTATATTTCTTGCCATTTTAATTGCTTCCTCAACCTATTTTCACTATGATGCACTAATATTCTAGAACTATATCCGAGGCTTCAAAAATTTTGTCCCATATGGCACAAAATTTTTGAAGCCTTGGTTATAATTCCAAATATAACTTTTGCAAAAAATGAATTAGATTATAAACATAAAGAAAAATACAATTTTATACAAGAAAATATTTAAAAATGTTTTTCTTAAAATTTATTGGATTTGTTTTGATATTTCTCCAGTTAATTCTCTGTCTTATAAATAGGATTGAATTAAATTTATGTGAAAAAATAAAAAAGAATCTAGGCTAAAATTTATCAAAAAAATGGCACAAAATTTTTGAAGCCTCGGTTATAATTCTAGAATATTAATGCATCACAGTGAAAATAGGTTG
>NIPM01001965.1:0-14001 GCA_002738285.1 Holacanthella duospinosa
ATTGCACAATCTTTCTTGAGATTGTTAGACATTGTTCTACATTTCTCGTAGTTGCTCGACGTATACCGCTGTTACAACAAATACGTAAAATTAGCCTAGACTTGCATGAATAGCTACGTGGGGTCAAAACATGCCAACTTATTAGCATGCGCTATGCGGTAAGTTAACGGTTTACGAATATCTCAGATACATTTTTGCAAATCATTAGTTTTTACATGTATATAAGGTAAATATAGCGATACTAGCAATGTTAGTACTAATATGATCTAATTCATTTTTGCTTGGCTAGCTCTACAATAGTGGAGTTAAGATGAGTTTGAAATTATGTTGTTACCACTTTTAAGAGTAGTGCTAATTTTTTTTTTCGGAGATTTATTTGACTTATTCGCTTTCGCCCAATTAGGAAGATAGGGACTTTATCTGGAAATTCCGCAGACTTGCTTTTCGGTGTTTCTGCTGGCTCGGACCAGGCACCTGGACGTGAACACAACCTTTTAATCATGTTTCGGGGCTGTAGATTGTTGAGACAGATTTTAATATAAATGAGGAATACATAAAGGCCATATAATTCCCATAATGGAGGTTTTTCTAAAATCGGCATCGGCGAAGGGGTGTGCGGTTGCACACCGATGGAGCTGTCAGTGTTAACACAATTGTCAATATCAATGAAGTCACACATGAAATAAAATTTTTTGAATAAGTGTAGTCAAAATGGGCTTAGTGAAAACTGCAGAATTGTAGATTTCGAGCAACCAAATAGCTCCGCTTTGTTGTAATGACAGAAAAATCAAAAATCAAAAGCTTAGCTACCTGTTTTCATTCTCGCAATTACTTGTTTCCGACTAAGATTCGTTAGTAGCATATTTTCTTTGAATCAGAAACATTCCATCTCCGACAATTTTCTCTGTAATCACCAATGACGACGTCACTCTATCAATCTGTTCCCCTATCCCAAAACTCAAATCCATGGAGGCAATAGATAACCGAAATTACTGGGAACCAGTGTTCGTCAAAACGGTCACACTTCCCCGTCTTTGGTTAAAATTTTTTTACCTTGTCCCGTCCCCGTCTATTCATAATAAAAGGGTTCCCCGTCCCGTGCCTGTCTTTTCAAAAAAATTGACTTCCCCGTCCCCGTCCTTTCCTAAAAATCGACTTCCCTGTCCCCGTCTTTTCTGAAAAAATTACTTTTTCGTCCCCAGTCCCGTCTTCTTCCTTAAGAATTAATACCTTCCCGTTCCGTTTTCCAATTAAATTGGTTACTCTCTGTCTTGGCTTGAAATAAAATCTTTCGCGTTTTTACTTTTTTCCAATGAAATTACATTTCATTATTAGAAAATTAAACATTTTCAAATCTAATTTATTGTTATATATTAAATTTATTGTTATGGATTAAATTTATTGTTATATATTAAATTTATTGTTATATATTAAATTTATATATTCGATCTCGAGTTGAATTTAATCAACCAATGTTTATTTGACGTTGGCCATCGCCCTTTCAATGAAATTACGCGCATAAGTAAATTTAAATAAAATAAAATTATGAGTGTTAAAATTACTGAAAGCCCAGTACACCAAGTTACGTCCGTTTCGATTGACCACTAAATCTTTGCTGTTTCTGTTATGAAAAGGAACTGGGAGTTCTAACCGTAGTCTTCCAATCGTAATTCTTGCATTCTTGTTTCCAATTACTATACAATTATTGACGGGGAAATGCATGATTTCTTGAAAGAGATTGTCAAGATTGAGTTGGAGCTGCCTAGTGGGCGGAATGTATACAAACACCTGACAGGGTTCTAGTGAATACATTTGGATCCATATTGTTATTCTTTTGATTTCAGAACAATAACTAAGAGCTAGAATATCACAGTAGCTCGAGTTGAATTTAAAGCTATGGGTTTCGATTTCGAATGGAGAATTGGATTTTGATTTCGTTTTCGGATTTGTATGGAAAATTGGATTTCTATTTTGATTTGGAGTTCGAACGAAAATATTTTTTTTCGATTGATCTAGGTTCCAAGTGTGGATTTTTGAAACATCAGTTGCACTACAGTTGTAACGCTGCCGATTAATCCTGGTTTTGACTGTACAATTGCAAACCACTTGTACCCCCTTAATTGGATATAACCATACTTTTTAACTTAGACTAGTGAAAATCGAAATCAAAATTATCTTCTCATTCGAAATTCTGAGTCCCTAGGTGACCGAAATCGAAATCGAAAATTGAATTTCCATTCGAATAAGTAAAATTTTGGATATAAATGTTCTGCTAACTTTTATTTCTTTATTTTTATTGTAATAAATAATACTAGCAAATTAAGTATTATTACAAAAAAATCTATTTCAATTTGGTAGATATTTTGAAAGTTAAAATCTATAAATTCGAGGTGCTTGACATTAAAATCCATAATCCCAAGCGGATTGAAATGAATTTCCCATTCGCAATCGAAATCGTAATCGTAATCTCATCATCCACACAAATCGAAAGCGAAATCGAAATCGAAGCCCATAACTTTTCAGGGTCTCCAAATCGAAATCAACATTTCGGGTTCTCGAAATCGAACTTTCGATTTTGATTTCAAATTTCGATTTGAGCTAAGTTACAAGTGTGGAAATAACATGCATCAACCGTCCTATACCCGTCTTTTGAAAAAAATTAGCTTCAGCCGTCCCCGTTCCGTCACCTTCTTTTGGTTAAAAAATCTTTCCCCGTCCCTGTCCCCTTTAAAAAAACTTGGTTCCCCGTCCCCGTCTTTAAAAAAAAGCAGACTTCCCTGTCCCCGTCCCCGTCTTTCCCAACAATTAGACTCGCCCGTGCCCGTCTTTTGAAAAAAAAAAAGGGTCCACGTCCACGTCCACGTCCAAACCCGTCCGGACGAGGACTGGAAAAACGAGATGCCGAACACTGTTGGGGACTTTGCGAATATAATATATGGTTTTACCTGAGAGCGAGGAAATTTCTTTCGGCGTGAATGGGTTTGTGGGTAGAGCAACTTGTCATGCGTAGAGTCTCGCTCTGATCGACTCTCCATATCTTCCCTTTGTACCAGCATCCCATTCAAAGCATCCAGTCCACTCAGGCTGCGGCACCGAGCCTAATATAAACAAGATTATTTACATGTATTTCAAATTCAAGTATTGGAAAGTAAGTCAAAATAATCATGTAAAATTGACAAGATGACGTTTCCGCTTTAGACATGATGTAGTATTCAAAAATGAATAACCAAACAAGTTAAAAATAAGTTTTGGAATTAACGTTCTGATGCTTATTAATCTTAGAGAAAATGACTTTTTTGTATCTTTGACCGCGAGAACATAAAGAAAACATGTAGAGTATAATTAGAAGTAGGTTGTTCTGTTTGCATGTGTTGCACTAGTTTTATATTCTATCTAAGGCTTTTCCACCAATTACAAACCAAAGAGTTTCTGTAAAACTTTCTTCAAATATAACTCGATCCTGTTCATGGACGATGAAAAAATACAATGGATAGACAAATTTCCACAAGTGGATACATGTGAACGAATTACTTCGTAAAGTTTTATATCGTTCCTAACAATATTCTTGCCATGGGTACTACTGACATTACAAAGCAAACTATTGAGAGAAGAATTTAAATTTTGATTGACCTTGATGTTTATATTCAGAGCATTATTTGGGGCTGCTAGTCAAAATCCTGAGGTTTTCAACTTCAGCATTATCAAACTTAGCGTCAGCTTATTTATATAAGGATCTCGATTACCAACACCCAATTAATGCTATATATAATTAACTCAGCATTTAATATACCTCGACCAAGTAAATGAAAAGTATAAATTGTAGTATTTTTTAAAGTAACACTATTGCAATATTATCCAGCGGCTTCCAGAAGGAAAAATTTAAAATTTTTACAGATGTAGAAGAATGAATGTTATTATATATGTAGTATTTTTGGGCAAAGCATCATATAATTTTAAAGGGTCACAAAATTTTGAAGATCCGGAAAATTAAATTGAGTAGAGGTAAATCAATCGGAAGCTCTTTCAATCTTGTAAATTCTATTTATATGCAAATGTCTACAAATACTTGAATGTTTCCGAGGTACCGTGAAGAAAATAGATNCAATCGTAATTCTTGCATTCTTGTTTCCAATTACTATACAATTATTGACGGGGAAATGCATGATTTCTTGAAAGAGATTGTCAAGATTGAGTTGGAGCTGCCTAGTGGGCGGAATGTATACAAACACCTGACAGGGTTCTAGTGAATACATTTGGATCCATATTGTTATTCTTTTGATTTCAGAACAATAACTAAGAGCTAGAATATCACAGTAGCTCGAGTTGAATTTAAAGCTATGGGTTTCGATTTCGAATGGAGAATTGGATTTTGATTTCGTTTTCGGATTTGTATGGAAAATTGGATTTCTATTTTGATTTGGAGTTCGAACGAAAATATTTTTTTTCGATTGATCTAGGTTCCAAGTGTGGATTTTTGAAACATCAGTTGCACTACAGTTGTAACGCTGCCGATTAATCCTGGTTTTGACTGTACAATTGCAAACCACTTGTACCCCCTTAATTGGATATAACCATACTTTTTAACTTAGACTAGTGAAAATCGAAATCAAAATTATCTTCTCATTCGAAATTCTGAGTCCCTAGGTGACCGAAATCGAAATCGAAAATTGAATTTCCATTCGAATAAGTAAAATTTTGGATATAAATGTTCTGCTAACTTTTATTTCTTTATTTTTATTGTAATAAATAATACTAGCAAATTAAGTATTATTACAAAAAAATCTATTTCAATTTGGTAGATATTTTGAAAGTTAAAATCTATAAATTCGAGGTGCTTGACATTAAAATCCATAATCCCAAGCGGATTGAAATGAATTTCCCATTCGCAATCGAAATCGTAATCGTAATCTCATCATCCACACAAATCGAAAGCGAAATCGAAATCGAAGCCCATAACTTTTCAGGGTCTCCAAATCGAAATCAACATTTCGGGTTCTCGAAATCGAACTTTCGATTTTGATTTCAAATTTCGATTTGAGCTAAGTTACAAGTGTGGAAATAACATGCATCAACCGTCCTATACCCGTCTTTTGAAAAAAATTAGCTTCAGCCGTCCCCGTTCCGTCACCTTCTTTTGGTTAAAAAATCTTTCCCCGTCCCTGTCCCCTTTAAAAAAACTTGGTTCCCCGTCCCCGTCTTTAAAAAAAAGCAGACTTCCCTGTCCCCGTCCCCGTCTTTCCCAACNAAAAAAACTTGGTTCCCCGTCCCCGTCTTTAAAAAAAAGCAGACTTCCCTGTCCCCGTCCCCGTCTTTCCCAACAATTAGACTCGCCCGTGCCCGTCTTTTGAAAAAAAAAAAGGGTCCACGTCCACGTCCACGTCCAAACCCGTCCGGACGAGGACTGGAAAAACGAGATGCCGAACACTGTTGGGGACTTTGCGAATATAATATATGGTTTTACCTGAGAGCGAGGAAATTTCTTTCGGCGTGAATGGGTTTGTGGGTAGAGCAACTTGTCATGCGTAGAGTCTCGCTCTGATCGACTCTCCATATCTTCCCTTTGTACCAGCATCCCATTCAAAGCATCCAGTCCACTCAGGCTGCGGCACCGAGCCTAATATAAACAAGATTATTTACATGTATTTCAAATTCAAGTATTGGAAAGTAAGTCAAAATAATCATGTAAAATTGACAAGATGACGTTTCCGCTTTAGACATGATGTAGTATTCAAAAATGAATAACCAAACAAGTTAAAAATAAGTTTTGGAATTAACGTTCTGATGCTTATTAATCTTAGAGAAAATGACTTTTTTGTATCTTTGACCGCGAGAACATAAAGAAAACATGTAGAGTATAATTAGAAGTAGGTTGTTCTGTTTGCATGTGTTGCACTAGTTTTATATTCTATCTAAGGCTTTTCCACCAATTACAAACCAAAGAGTTTCTGTAAAACTTTCTTCAAATATAACTCGATCCTGTTCATGGACGATGAAAAAATACAATGGATAGACAAATTTCCACAAATGGATACATGTGAACGAATTACTTCGTAAAGTTTTATATCGTTCCTAACAATACTCTTGCCATGGGTACTACTGACATTACAAAGCAAACTATTGAGAGAAGAATTTAAATTTTGATTGACCTTGATGTTTATATTCAGAGCATTATTTGGGGCTGCTAGTCAAAATCCTGAGGTTTTCAACTTCAGCATTATCAAACTTAGCGTCAGCTTATTTATATAAGGATCTCGATTACCAACACCCAAATAATGCTATATATAATTAACTCAGCATTTAATATACCTCGACCAAGTAAATGAAAAGTATAAATTGTAGTATTTTTTAAAGTAACACTATTGCAATATTATCCAGCGGCTTCCAGAAGGAAAAATTTAAAATTTTTACAGATGTAGAAGAATGAATGTAGTATTTTTAGGCAAAGCATCATATAATTTTAAAGGGTCACAAAATTTTGAAGATCCGGAAAATTAAATTGAGTAGAGGTAAATCAATCGGATTCTTGTAAATTCTATTTATATGCAAATGTCTACAAATACTTGAATGTTTCCGAGGTACCGTGAAGAAAATAGATTTTAGGCAACTTGACGAGGATGCAGTTTGTGACCCCCCAAATTTTTACTGCAATCCCTCAACACATTTGTCTAAAAGTATAACAACAGACAATTTTAGAACTTGATAACTTATGTAACATGGCTTAATATATCTTGCAAATTGCAAAATAATACTATGTCCAAGTAAATATTTACACACATTGCTGTTAACAATTTGTACTTAATATATTCATACTTAATTACTGCATCAAATTATCAAAATGTCAAGAATATAAACGATTTGAATGTAGTTGTACAAATACGTCATTGTATAAAATTTTAGAAGATGTGTAACCAGTTTCACACATTCACACACTTTCGCGCCGTATGTTACTACAGTGACATCTACGTCAACAAGGAATGGTTTATAGTAAGTTTATTTTCCTATACCTTGTCCATACTTATTTTTGCGCCCTCGTTCTCCAAGGAAAGTACGGAGTTTATTACAAAATTTTACCAAGAAGTCTAGTTTATTCGAACCTAACTTTATTAATATTTTTACTAACGTTTTACAATCTTACTGTACATTCGCCGGAGAACAATGTAGAAACGGTAGGTTTGGATGAGGCATTAATATTGCACGCGTTGATATCTAGACATCACCAAACATAGAAAGTTGACATCAAACATATACATATACTGACTAATTTATTCAAAGCAAAATCTTGAACATATTCACGTTTAGTGTACCATTTGCTCCAAATGTCCACCATCCATTTCTCGGCAGTAATTCAGTCTATCAAAAATTTCCTTTCTAACATTATGGAGAATTTGAGTGTGACTGTTGACATGCACAGACCATTGGCGAACTTAAGAATACAACTTTTACTTTTGTTTTGCATGTCAACAATCATTCATTAAATGCTCCAAAATGTTATAAAGGAATTCTTTAACCCTTTAGACATGGATGGCGGATATTTTGAGCAAATGATTTACTAAACTAGAATATGTTCAAGTTTATGCTTTGAATAAATTAGNATGGATGGCGGATATTTTGAGCAAATGATTTACTAAACTAGAATATGTTCAAGTTTATGCTTTGAATAAATTAGTCTGCACCAAAGCAAACTTAGAAAATTTGTTTTATGTAGAGAAAGTTTTTAAAAACAACCGTTTTGTTGTTTTAACGTTTCTTAATTAGTCCTGTTCAATATGACTCAATTACTTTTTTAGGTTGATTGTTTCAGACAAAATTGTGTGATTGCCAAGTTTGTGAGAGATTTACCCAAATGTGAAGTGTGAGATTGTGGGTNTTGTTTCAGACAAAATTGTGTGATTGCCAAGTTTGTGAGAGATTTACCCAAATGTGAAGTGTGAGATTGTGGGTGAAGTAGGGGTATCCCCGTTACAGTGTTGTTAGTTCACTCTGTATATAATAATATCTATTCAACGCCTGCGTCAATGTGAGTATGGATTAAATTTTCAGCTAGGTAATAATTACGTATGACAGCAAACAAACGCCAAGTGTCTGCAACAGTCGTATCTACTGAAATATTATCGAAGTGATCAATATGTAGCATATGTAAACTTTCCTATGCTTTATAATTTTAAAACTATACCTTTCATACTTTGTAGCATAATATGCAAACTTTTTTTGGTCTGCCATCAGAGATCGTCCAGATTGGTAAAGCTGTTGATGGAAGGGAGTAAGGATAATGTAAATATGGAGCAGCAAACTAACGATAAATGCATATGAGTATTATTTGTCGATTGAGATGAGGAATAAATTTATAAATAGTTTGATAGAACTCTCACTTGTCAGTGTTATTGGTTTACAACAGAAGAAGAAACTTCAGATCTTTTTAGATTCAATTTCAAATATGGAAGTCTTATATTTTCACTCAGAAACTGTATCTTTCACCATTATTGTCTTACTGCAAGTCAAATTGTTTCAATGTACATAAGCTTTATAATGGAATATTATTGTTAACTACTTTATGAAACAAAACCATGAATTCTAATTCTATTTTTTATTTTATAAAACTGAAAAGCAAAACTAAAAAGAGTAAAACTATTTTAAAAGGTTTCTATCACCATCAAAAGAACTTTAAACTTTTTTTTTTGGTTTACATGGTTGAATTTTTACTAAAGCTCCTAAGTGTCACTCATTTTGTTTCTGTGTCGAACAGTTCTGTTGAAGCTAAAACTTGTCAACAAAAATTTTACTAGTTAATCGATTTTGGTTTGAAAACTTATCTTTGACCTACTTATTCGAAAAATATCAAATCACCCAAAAATTTGTCAAACTCAAATCCTATCATTACTTCTTAAACCTTGAGACACTACAACTACATACGTAGAGTTTATGACACTTCATCAACTATTCGGGCTTAAACTTCATCACGGCATATAAACCAATTACTGTAGCATTTAAAACAAAAAATTAGAATTTTGTATTTAAAAGCAGTTACTGCATTATCAACATAGGTAACCATATTAATCCTTATAATTTGATAACCATAAATTTTTATTTACATCTGTCAATAATTCAAATTCCAAATTGCCCCCATTACATAAATACATTTATATGAGGTTACACGTTACAGATAACAGTAATTTGAATATAAATTATGTCAAAATTAAACCATGTTTACAATCTATCATGGAAGTATCTTTATTTTGGAACTTTGCTCGCTATTTTTATAGAAACGATTTACGTTTCAGAATTAACGTAGATCTTGGACTAATGCTAAAGACAGGATACCAAAAAGTTTGATAAAAATCAAAAAATTCCAAATACTTTGTAAATTTATAATTACATACGCCAAGAGGATAAAGCAATTTAAAAACAGAAATTTAAAATTTGATTTTATTAGATTTAAATTTATTGTAATTTCAATTACAAATTCCCAATTTCTTTCGATTACAATAAAAAATCACAATGATAGATGACCAACTACAAAATTGTACTTGGATTAAGTAGTACGATTACTTGTGATATAATTACAGGTTGTTAACCAATAAGAAAATATTAAAGAAATTGAAATTTTTTTGTGAAGGCAAGTTACTGTCGTCAGTAAGAAATTTCTATTATTGTTGTTGCATACTTGACAATATTAAATATTTATTCTAGACCAAAATTCCGTTTAAATAAAGTGACAACATCCACCGGTCATATTTGCAGCCTACAATTATAACAATACAGTTAAGTGCAAGATCTTAGGCTCATGACTTCTTGTTTAAATAATTCTTGAATCAAACCATGGGATACCTGAGTATACTAACAGCAATGATGCTTGAAGTGTCTCGCAAATGTGCTGAAAGTTTCAAATTTTAATTCTTAAAGTAGGCGGAATTAGAGCAAAAAAATTAAATTTGGGCTGGAGAAAGCAGGTGCAAATCTTTAGGCGCACGACAGATTTATTGCTTTGCAGCAGAATAAAGTGGCAGACTCCGATGGGAAAAGGTGCCTAACACTTACCTGAGCATCCCTTAGCAATAATTGTTTAGAAAATTTCCACCATATTGTGAAAGTGGCAATTTCTGGGATAACTTTCTCCAATTCAACTTTCACCAAGGTTTTGGGTTCCTTAATATTTTCATTTTGTTTTCTACCAATATATTCTGCACGAGATATAGTTCGCGCAAGATTTCCAATTGGATTTAAGCCAAAAATGTAAAATGGCAAAGTCATAGTAATTATATTTCGTTGGTAAATCTCTGTAACACTTAAGGCAGAGTACATTATCTACCACGAAAATGTCTTGACCTTAAGCATACTTGACTAAATACAAGACCAAATGTATGCAAAAATGTTCCTGGTACACGATAGGGTTCTACCGAGGACTGGGGAAAGCTGACGGGCTCTTTACAGACCAAGTGAAAGTGGACAAAATCATAAGGAATACACCATTTGAATGTGTCTTGGAAATTGTGTTTTTAATTTCATAAGTATTGCAGATGCAATACAAACCATTTTAAGTTTGCGCAAGGAATAAAACTAAATGATATTGATGAATTTTTAGCTTATTCACACTACTTATGGAGGTAGAAAAAAATTTTTTTCAAGAGACAATTTTGCGGGGCTTCCCGGGTACTTAGGTGCACTTTCATTTGCCATGTAAAGAGACATTGAGCTTTCCCCAGTAATTGGTAGAACCCTATCGTGTACCAGAAACATTTTTGCATACATTTGGTCTTGTATTTAGTCAAGTGTGCTTAAGGTCAAGACATTTTCGTGGTAGATTATGTACTCTGCCTTAAGTGTTACAGAGATTTACCAACGAAATATAATTACTATGACTTTGCCATTTTACATTTTTGGTTTAAATCCAATTGGAAATCTTGCGCGAACTATATCTCGTGCAGAATATATTGATAGAAAACAAAATGAAAATACTAAGGAACTCAAAACCTTGGTGAAAGTTGAATTGGAGAAAGTTATCTCAGAAATTGCTACTTTCACAATATGATGGAAATTTTCTAAACAATTATTGCTAAGGGATGCTCAGGTAAGTGTTAGGCGCCTTTTCCCCTCGGAGTCTACCACTTTATTCTGCTGCAAAGCAACAAATCTGCCGTGCACCTAAAGATTTGCACCCGCTTTTTCCAGCCCAAATTTAATTTTTTTGCTCTAATTCCGCCCACTTTAAGAATTANCAAACCAAAAGGCGCCATACAAAAAGATGTCATTCAGAGAATTGATTTGCCAATGAATAAAACATTGGAAATAATCGATAACAGAGCTGCAATTATAGTTGCATACATGTAATTGCCGCTCATATATACAAAATAGAAATGTCAAAAAAAAATCGTAAACAGAGAATCAAGATATAAAGTAAACACAGGATCAAAATACAAAATTGATAAATAAAATAAAATAAAATAACTTTAACTAGCATATTGTATAAAAGCATTTCAAATTTCTCAGCTTCCAAGGATAGAAACATTGTTCAACACCTAAGTACCTAAGAATGTTGAATATTTCCCCATTATATTTTACTTTGTTGATTAATTAATTTTTAAATTTAACTTTTTTTGTTGAGGCCACTTTTGTTAAAACTGTATTCCACAGACTTTAAGGGACCCAGTGACATGTAACGCAAAATTTTTCACAATGATGTTTTTGTTATTATGTTTTTGTACGAACCGTCAAACAGTATTGAAAGTCTTTGATGTAATAAACGTGTTCTTCGGATTGTAAATTTACTAAATTCAAATTTACTTAATACAAATTTGCCAATTTTATTTTAAATGTATTTCATTATTTAATATGATGGTTAACTGGATCCAATAAAAGGCGTGCATTGTAATAAGAAATATGGAGAAATTTTAGTTAGCGGCTCCCAAAACTAGCGTCGGTAGTCAAATTGGACGATAGTTAAAAAAATTCAAAATCTTCTGCATTAAGGACGGGTTGACAGTTCACAAAAGATTGGAATCATTATAACAATTGGTATTTGTTGCCATTCCGAAAATGGTAGGTGGGAGACAAAAAGGAATGTAGCCGTTGTATTTCTACACTGGACCATGGGTATCCTCATCTCACAGTGTAGACTGTTTAACACACTCTTGTCTCGTCTGTCTCTGGAGAACAAAACCTCGCTTGGCTGCTGTGGCAGTACGAACCCTCTCTTATTTAACTACGGGCGATACAGAATCCTTTCCTATGAAACCTCCTTCCCAATAACACTGGATCAATGTATTTATTATGAAGAGGCTACTGTATCATCTAACTCATCAGTACAATTAAACGTNCTACTGTATCATCTAACTCATCAGTACAATTAAACGTAATTTTCTACAAATGGCGAAAATTCAACGCCCAAATTATTTACAACTGAAGAGATAAACTTAACTAACGGAGTGAGAACCCTGGAAGACTTGGAAAAAGTCTTGGGGATTGGGAGACTCGAGCCAGAATTCTGCTCGCCATCTTATGTGAGGCAAAATGTATAGCCGATGTATTTCTACGCTGGACCATGGGTCTCTTTAATTCACAGGAGGGATTAAAACTCATACTTATAGACCCTGGGGATTAGAGCCTCCTTTGACTACTGTGAGATTACGAGTCTTCTTACATCTACACACCTAGGCGATACAGAACTGCCACATTGCGTATGCATTTGTGTTACCAATTTTTTATTTTGAAATAAGTAACCGTGCAAATTAGTCCTTCGCGCCGCCGCTGAAAGCAGAATCGGCAACTGGTGTACAGGCGACAAGATCAAAATTTTGGCGTGCGTTGTCACTGAAGTTACAATCAACGAACCACCAATCTGAACGAAAGAATTTGGTTAAAGTCAGACTCAACTGTTTTGTCACACACATGTTTTGTGTTTTAGTAAAGCTAAATGGTTTTGGGAAATGCATTCTTTTCATAATATATTAACAGTAGAGCTGCAACAATTTTCTTATCAGAAACGAGAAAACAGTTTTACTACTTTTTATTTCTATTTCCGCTTCCAAATTTTTTGAAACGGAAGTTTATTTCGTTTCCTTTTCCACAAACAAGCACGAAAAAGAATTAAGGGAAACGAAATGAAGCTGAACTTTCAACATTCTGCATCGCGATTTATAACTGCTTGTATTCCCATTTAAATCAATTTTCTATTTTTCATATTTTGAATAGTATTAAGATCTAATAGCAACCAAAAAAAGTTTTGATTAAATTCAAGTGGAATTTGGAAATATTTTGACTGAAATTTGTATTTAATTACATTTCTTTTCATCGCGTTAAATAACTACTTCAATGTGAAATGAACTCCGTAGAAAATTCTCCGGAACAAATCGTGTTGCTAACATTTCCACGTGTAGGCAGTGTTGAAATACATAATACTGTCTGGTAATAATATTTCTGATACCATAAGTTTCGATAACTTTTATTTATTTATTTGAATTTGATGGACCATGGGTTCAATCTATATTTAATTTTACTAGAGTTTTGTCTTTAATCCTATTTTAATTAATTTTAAATTCAAGTTGAGTTGCACAAGAAGCGAATATTATCAACTTCATTTCAACTGCATTTATAATAAAATCAAACTATATATTTTATTTCAGTGAAACGTGTTGAGATGGAAGTAATTTTGAATTCGTATTTAATGTGCCAATAGCTTTAGTCGTGTCCCTATAAAATCTCACATAAACATTATTGTTGGAAGAATTTTGTATCGCCCAGGTGGTTAGACTTGAGCTGACTAATACTCTCAGAGTAGCCAAGCGANTTCATAATATATTAACAGTAGAGCTGCAACAATTTTCTTATCAGAAACGAGAAAACAGTTTTACTACTTTTTACTTCTATTTCCTCTTCCAAATTTTTTGAAACGGAAGTTTATTTCGTTTCCTTTTCCACAAACAAGCACGAAAAAAAATTAAGGGAAACGAAATGAAGCTGAACTTTCAACATTCTGCATCGCGATTTATAACTGCTTGTATTCCCATT
>NIPM01001966.1:0-12980 GCA_002738285.1 Holacanthella duospinosa
AAAACTGTTTTAAATATTTTCTTGTATAAAATTGTATTTATGTTTATAATCCAATTCATTTTTTGCAAAAGTTATAATTCTTTCATATTAGTGATCATAGTGAAAATAGGTTGAGGAAGCAACTAAAATGGCAAGAAATTTAGATAAGAGTTATTTTATGGATAGTAAAGTTGATAAATACATAAATTTATTTTCATTCTTACTATTTTATGCATTCAAGAAACTAAAATTTCTCGACCAATTAGAATAGAATTATGTTTCAAAAATATTGTGCCATATATTGAAAACTTTTTCTTTCATGATTTCTCAAATTTTATGGTTGAAAGTGATAAATTGTGCCTTCGTGAAACAAATCAAATTCTTATAAACCCATAGAAAAATACAAAGAAGATAAATGGAATATAAGGAAAAGTTTAGCAATATACTTACGAAAGAAGAGACCAAACGATTGAAGGAGTTTTGGATGCTATTTCTAAGTAAATTAGGTAATCCAATAGAATACGAGAAAAAACATCCTTCTTTTGATGCCAACAAAAGCATGTTCTCGCTGAATATCTTTAAAAAGATTGAAGAAAAAAAAGAGGAGATTACATTAGATTTTTCTAATCTACAATTAGATGAAAACAATCCATTGTATAAAATATTCTGGGAAGCTGTTGAAGGGGATCATCCCGATAGTATGTTATTAAGGTTCTTAAAAGCTAAGAATTGGGAGGTTGAAAAGGCAACAGAGGCATTGTATAAAGCGTTACTTTTCTTCCAAGAGAGGAAAGTAGATATAATAAAGAAAGAAGGCGAAAAGGGATTAAAGAAACAGTTCTTTGAAAAGGAACAGATGTATTTTCAAGGGCAAGATAAAGATGATCATCCTGTTTTGTAATTGTATCATTATTTACTCTTAGGTATTCTCATTCCAAGAAGCACAATCCTAATGAACAAACTATAGAAGAATTAGGTAAAATACTTATCTGGACCATGGAAACAAGAAGATTATTGTGCCCAGCAGAGGTAGAAAAACTTACTGTAGTTACAGATTTAGGTGGACTTACTACTGCTAATAACGTAAGCTATATATAATTTTACAATTCAGGATCTTGCCGGAGCTAAAGCATGTATAAATATATTAGATACAGCATACCCAGAAACTTTATCAAAATATCTTATAGTGGACGCACCTTTTATATTTAAGGGTTAGCCTCAAATTTAATGTTTTATTTAGGATTTTGGATGATAGTGAAGCCTTTATTAGATGTGAATGTTGTTGCTAAAATGTACTTTATATCTAGAAAAGAATTAACAAACTATATCGATGAAGATCAACTTATATCAAGACTGGATGGGAAATGCCATTATAATCACAAATATGTCCCTTTTATTGAAGGAAAAGACGATTGTCTTGAAAGTGATGAAAATTTCAAATCACATAGATCTAAATATTATCAAATAGTGGATAATTTCTTGAAAGAAACAGAAAAATGGGTTAAAAATGAAGATTCTTTATCAGAAAAACGAAAAGGATTTGCTTCCCAGCTAAAACATACTTATAAGAACATGGAACCTTATCTAAAAGCTAAAACGTTTTATCATAGAATTGGTATAATAGATGAAAACGAACAAGTAGATTGGAGCTATGCTAAATAAATGTAGTCATTTCCATAAAGCATTTAACATTCATAACTGCTAACACAGGGAAGCCTTTGTAAGTCTATGCTTTCTAAAAAGCGATCAACAAATAGATTGATCTCGGTTATAGTGAAAAGCACAGAATTTTTATTACAATGTACCAACCTGGAGTGACTAGTTTCATTTTGAGATTTAATAGATACACATTGACGGTTGTAGAATCGCAAGCCATTTTACAACAATCCCCACATTTAACTTCCCAGAAGTTTAAGGGTGTTTTTATTGAATATCACGATTTACTATAAGAGTAATAAATATGGATAAAATTTTACTTAAAACAATGTCATTTATTATTTTTCTCTGTTTTTTTTAAATATTTCAATTTTGCTCAAAACTGGGAATAAACACCATATGAATAAAATACATTGCATTGTTATTAAATAACAATGTTAAATTGTGTGATTTATATTCAATTATATGTTTTTATATGCTCCTATAGATATTTTTTTGGACTCCAAATTTATGGAGTCATTTAGAAAAATTCATAATCTTTCACTACTTATTTCGAATGGAACTTGAAGGAAGAGCAAACAATTTAACAGAAGAACAGACGCAAAAACTAAAACACTTTTGGACAATATTTCTCAAACAAATTGGGGACCCAATAAGTGAAAAGACAGGTATCAATTCAACAGCAAATAAAAGCAGTTCTTCGTTAAATTTCTTTAGAAAAGCCGAAGTATATCAGTTTAATTCCAATGAGCTCCCTTTGGACTTTATTACTTTGCACTTGAGTGAAACCAATGAATTATATAAAGTTTTTTGGGAAACTGTTCAAGCTTATCATCCCGACGACATGTTATTAAGATTTCTAAGAGCAAGAAAGTGGAACCCAGAGAAGGCACTGGAGATGATTACTAAAGCGTTAACTTTTTATAAAGAAATGGATGTACGTAAAATCAAAAAAGAAGGTGAAAATTCATTGAATTTAAACATGTTTGAAAAAGGTCAAGTATACTTTCAAGGAAATGACAAAAAAGACCTACCAATAGTGTATTATCCTTTTCATTTTATTTTTAGTTATGTTCAATCTATGAAACATGATCCTAAAGGACAAACAATTGAGGAATTTGGTAAAATTCTTATCTGGGTCATGGAAGCAGGTAGATTGTTTTGTATAAATGGAAAGGATAAAGTCACTATCGTTTTTGATTTAAATGGGATGTCTAATTCCAATTTTGTAAAAACATTTAGTTAATTATAACTAGGATTTCCCAGGAATTAAGTACTTTATCGGTGTATTAGAAGCTTACTATCCAGAAAGTTTAGCTAAAGTTTTGGTAGTAGATGCTCCATTTTTTTTCAGATGTTTTATTATTGTTTTTATTTTTTTAGGTTCTTGGGCTTTAATAAAGCCTTTGTTAGACCCAGTCGTTACTGCAAAAATATTCTTTGTTGCACAAAAAGAAATCCTAACTCATATTGATGAAGATCAACTTATTAAAAGGTTGAGGGGAAAGCATCCGTATGACTACAAATACCTACAACCTTCAAAAGACGAGAATGCTTGCAAGGAAGGGGATGATGCTAAAGAATTAGAAAGTGAATATTTTAAGCTCGCCAATGAGTTTACAGTTAAAACGGCTGATTGGATCAAGTCGGATGACATTATTTCTGATGAAAGAAATGATTTGGCCAAAAAAATCAATTCCGTTTTCAGAGAATTGATGCCGTATGTCAAGGCTAGAACTTTCTACCATAGAATTGGTGCTGTCGATGAAGAAGGAAGAGTAGATTGGAGCAATGCCAAATGATCTTTTTAATTGTATTTACATTATACCTTTTTATTTTTGATAAATTTAATGAGATTGATACTAGGAATTGGGAACCATGGATATCTGGGAATATCCGGTTGTAAAAAACCCGAAACTTCGGTTCCAATAATAAAATATCCAGTTTCGGTTCTGTATGCAAAAACACATTAAATTCTTTATACGGCACTTTATTTTCGTTCAGAGTAGTCCCCATTTTACTTATTAAATAATTGGTTGATAAATAATCATTAAAAATTTGGTTGAGTTAAGCAAAGAAACAAAAAGGGACTACTCTGAACGAAAATAAAGTGCCATATCTTAAAACCATGTTGGGTTTAAATATTCTAATTTTATTTTAGGTTACAGATCCATTTTTGAATTAATTTAATACTATGAGGACTAAGGTATTTGCAGTGATGGGAAAAATCAATGTTTTTTCATTCAATGAAATTTCATTGAATTTTGTGTAATGTAATCGATTGCTCAGTAAATATAGGGTAAATGCTAGTGAAATTTAATATAAGCATCTTTTGATACATTCATAAAAATAAATATGAAAGTCAAAAATATCGATCAAAATTCAAGTGGACCGAGTTGAAACTTTTCGAGAGATAAAATTTGGCATATAAAAAGCTCTAATCATGCATAATATTTTGGGATAAATAGTTTTATTAAAAAGTAAGCTCTTTTTACGATCAAAGTCCAGGAATTAAATCGTCAATGAACCGAATCATAGCCGTCAAATTCAGATGACGCATTCATTGCACAATCCTCCAATGCCCTAGGGCTTCTAACATCATTGGAATTAGACTCTTTAGAAGTTCTATTCAATTATCATTGAAGGAAATGTGACCGAAAGCACTATACCAGAATTGAACATCAATTTGCATTGAAGGTGCTCAAGAGGAGCTTGATTTCTTTCATTGTTAAAATCTAAATACTTAGTTATCAAACTTTGTTCATTATTGATTGAAGTTGGAAGACTTTATACTTCAGAGATTGATTCTAAATCATCATTAAATTCTTTGATTGAATCAGCATTTGATGTTAAATCTACAGTAGAATTTGTTGAATCAGTCATATTCAATCTATTATTGTTTTTCTTGTTCCCTAATTGAAAATAATTTAATTACTTTTATCAGTCAAACCTTCAAAAGTTGAAATGTGCATTTTCAATCAAAGGTGCTCTTAAGTGGCTACAGTGGATACATTTGGCTCTTACCATACGATTATGTATGACTTTATCCATTCAACGCTTATTGGCTTTTTTCCTCCTGCCATTGATTTGTAAAATTTTCAGTCAATGAGTTGAAATTAAACTCAACTAATTTTAGCAGTAAATTACAAAACATCATAGTATAATTAATATTTTTTGACCAAAATAGGTTTAGATGGTGTGTTATAAAGATCCCAAATCGATATAATGTCTTTTTATTAAGTTTTTAATGAAATTTCACTGAAATTTGTTAATAAAAATCATGAAATTTCATGACTGTTCCTATCCAATTTTATAAATTTAAATACAGACAAATTATGTGATTTTTGAAAATAAACTTTATTAAATTAAAGCAATAAAATTTTAATATATTTTATTTTTAAAGAATGAGAACGATTGAAAAGCAAAACAGGGCAAATGCAATCTGCCACTATTAACGAAAATATTGCTTCTAAAAAGACGATTTAAAGAATAAGTACAAAAACTATACATAAGTCTGTAAAAGAAATAGGTACTTCTATATATAAAAAAGTCCTACTAAAATAATCACTTCTAAAGTCAAAATGAAAATACCAAAATGTCCTTCCACATATTTCGAAGAGAAATATATATAAACATTTTAAAAATGAAACATTAAATGAAAGATATTTTATATCATTTATTTTTAAAATAAATATTACGCTTTTTATTATTTTAGTTTTTGGACAGGAATAAGGGACCACACCATATATGCGGAAATGAAATGGTCGAATTTGAAATCAAGCATTAAATATTAAATTAGGGAGTTCCAAGTATAAATATTGATTTTTATGCATTCTATAATTATTAATAGAGTTTTAACTATGATGCAAATTTTGTTGCTATGATTTATGATGAGAAAGTTTAGAACTAAAATTAAGAAAATATACAAATTTGACTCAATAAAACAGACAATAAACACTCGAAATGAACAAAAAGATATAGAAATAAACCTTTAAGTGTGAAGATTATTTTAAATTCATATTATTTGTTTTTATATTTTTAGAATAGTTTTATGTGAGAAACCTATCGATTACTACTTTATATAAAAGTTGTATTTTGGCCTCTTAAAAGAAACCATTATATTGCGATAAGTGAAAGAGTAGGGAACAAAATACAAAAAAAAATTAAATAATATAAATATTTTATTTTTATTTTTAATTTATTTTACATACATTTCATAATGCTCGATTTAAAAAAGTTGCAATTTTTTCACCACATTATTATTAAAATAAAGACATAAGAGTTAAAGCAACCAAACCAAATGAATATGAAGCTTGAGAAGCGAAATTAAATAAAGAACTATCACCAGTTTTCGCATCATTTTTTTTGTTCTTCATATGACCACCAAAGCCAGCTTTATCTCCTTTAGTGAATTTTCCTTTGTTAAACCCATGTTTGAAATTCTTATCAAAATCTTTAAAATCTTCAATAGAGCTTGATTCAAAGTCGCCGCTACACTTTACGGTAATTGATTCGATTTCAACGGTGTAGTATCCTTTACCTTTATCATCTTTTAATTCGGTATTGTTGAAACTAACCTCTCCACCTGCCCATTCCTTAACTCCCTCGGCACCACTTCCTCCGTTCCAAATTCCTAATTCAATTCTAGAAGGAGTATCAGGCAATTTAAATTTATCAGTCATTTTTCTAATAGAATTATTACCAACTCTCCAATCTATGCCAGTAGATTGCCAATCAATCGTATAGTCTTCAAATTCTTTATGGACATCTTTCTGCATTGTAGTTTTGTTTCCATTCTCGTAATCCAAAATGCCTCTGTAAAAAAAGTTGGTTTGGGTCTCTTTAGTGTTTGTGCCGACCCATTCGAAGTCGATTTCATCTTTGACGTCAGACATCGTGATAAAACTCGAGATCACGCCTCTGGAGTAGGCTGTTTTCATCCTAGAAGAAATGGTAGCGAATCTGGCATATCTAGTGAGCATCACTTTAGATCCTTTTTCCTCATTTAATTTCAAGATCAATTTCCTATTTTTGATGTCATAGTCTCCAGTAATGATGAAATCGAATTTTTCAAAATTGCCATCATAATCATCATTAGTTGTAATCTTGTTATTGTCGAATTTATAAGTTTTGCTTTCGCATTTTGGAGGGTTTAAACAGCTCTCTTCTTTAGCACTACCGAATGGGGTACATCCAATGTTACAAAACTTTAATTCTGAGCCACAATAACCATGTTCACTACAACATGGCGCTTCATTGGGACATTTGTTGTCTTTATCACATTTTTGCTCTTGACCAAATAGTAAGGCACTAAATAATGTTATTGTTTGTATTATTTTTACCATTGTTGTATTGCGGTTTTACATTTACTTTTATACTTTTTGGCTTTCATGCACTTTATTTTTGTTTCAGGTCAATTTTCTTACTATGAAAGCCTCTCAGGTGTTGCTCGCCTTTTAACAAAAGAAGCATATCATTGAATAGAGAATTTTTAGGTGATAATAAAAAGATATGCCACTCTCTTGAATGGACCTTAGTTGGGCCGCAAATTGAATTTGAAAACGTGTTTTCTACCAAGCTAGCATTTTATTCTTTTCATGCTTAGTCAACTAAATTAAAAATGCATCGTAGTTAAATCGTCAGGCTTACAAGTAGTTGATCAACGCTTCGATGCTTATAAGGAGCAATTTTTTCTTTTTTTGGAAAACAAGTAAACAATTACTATAAAATATAAATTTTGACAATTAAACTATAAAAAAAGAATCTCTATTGTATTGTAAAAGAGTTACTCAATATAATAAAGAACCAACTAGAATGTTATTTAAATGCAGAACTATCAGAAGAAGATAAATTATATGCTCGAAAGTTGTATTTTAAGTTATCGAATATTATATATGACTATAAAATAGTAGAGTCGATCGAATATTATAAAGACGATATTAAATGTAATAATTTTTGTTTATTTTTAGCTCAATCTTCAGACATATTGTATGATTATGAAGACGAAATCGATACGCGTATAGAACCAGATACAATATATTAAGTAAAAAAATCAAAATATTGAATGATAAAACTGAAAACCTAAATTGGAGTTTTAATACCTTAAGGACTAGACACCCTGAGTTAAAACATAATGCGTATCTGACTAGGTGGAGAAATGATTTTAAAAAATCTGGTACAAAACAAGATGCATTTAAAATGATTGATAAAAATATAAAGGCCAAATTTGAAGAAGAGAGGGCAAAATATAAGCCTGTACATAATATTGATACCAGAAGGTGGGAACTTTCTTTCTCTCTTGAGTATGATTGGCTAGATTTCAAATGTTCAAGAAAATGGATAGATACTTTTAAAAAAAGGAATAGAATCTCATCTAGAAAAATTATAAAAGTTGTGTCTATATATGAAGTTAATAATCCACAATTCTTATTGGACAATATAAAAAAATATATGAATCAAATGCTGGTTTTAAGTGATAACTATTGTAGTTCAAGGATATGGAACACTGATCAGACTGGTTTTAATTATGAAATATCTCAAAAAAGAACCTTATCATTTACTGGAGAAAAAATTACACTATCTTCAGCATACTCTCCGAAAAATAAATGCACATGGCTACACGGTGCAGCCTATTATATCCTTGGAAGATTCAATAATAGGAAAATTCCTACTATGTTTGCAAGAATCCGATAACGCATTTGGAACTAGAGTAAAAGAAAAAATGTTGTATACACCTAATCTGGAAATAATTTGTAGCATCTCGGGAAAATTTTCTAAACAATATGTAAAGTATTTTGTCGATAATATAGTCTAGAAAGAAGCTATTAAAAGTACAAATCTAATTTTATTAACTCTTGATTATTTTACTTCACAAACCAACATGGAAATTTACTCAAACTTTGGTTCCAATGGAATACCACCAATTAAAATGGTTCTGATACCAGAAAAGACAACTGGAGAGCTACAACCGCTTGATTTGTTGTTTAATCAACAATTGAAGTTTCTAGTCAAGAAAATAACAAATTATTCTTTCTGTCAAAATAACGTGGCATTAATAAATAGAAATGACATTATTAAATTACAAAGCTTAAATCATTTTATTTTGTCTCATTCAAAATTTAAAAACATGATAAGACACTGTTGGGCAAAATCAGGAATAATCGAAAACGATTTTAGTTATTCTTCTGTTAATGATATCTGTTTCAATTTTTCAGAAAAACTTTGTCAATTAGTTGGCCATAAATTAGAAACCTTCATTTATTATCCTTGGTGTATGAAAACAATTTGTTGAGACTGTTTCTACACAATGTTTCATGTGATTAGTTGTATTTCTAGTCCTTGGAAGGTTTTGTAATAAAGTATTTAAAATAAACCAATAGCTTAATTGTCAAAATTTATATTTTATAGTAATTGTTTACTTGTTTTCCAAAAAAAGAAAAAATTGCTCCTTATAAGCATCGAAGCGTTGATCAACTACTTGTAAGCCTGACGATTTAACTACGATGCATTTTTAATTTAGTTGACTAAGCATGAAAAGAATAAAATGCTAGCTTGGTAGAAAACACGTTTTCAAATTCAATTTGCGGCCCAACTAAGGTCCATTCAAGAGAGTGGCATATCTTTTTATTATCACCTAAAAATTCTCTATTCAATGATATGCTTCTTTTATCCAAAGGCGAGAAACACCCGAGAGGCTTCCATAGTTAGAAATACGGAGTCTAATCGCCTTTTTATTAGGACGTAGAATTTAAAAACAAATAGACCTTGAAATATATGACATTCGTATGCCAATGAACGAGTTATGAGAGCCCTAGACGATTTTTAAGACATGAAAATTAGGAAATTAATTCGAAACCAATCATTTCTTTACTGATATTGATCCAAAACCAAAATTTTGTGTAAAGATAATTGTATAGTGTTGTTTCGCTTGAATTACATCCAATTTACAGCTTATTTTTTCGGCCAGGGATTATCCTTAAGACTAGCTAACGAAATTTGACAACGGGATCATGTTTGAAAAAATCAATGATCATCTATTTTATTATTGGGTTCTAATGACTTGTACCATTTCTTATCAGACGAACTTCGGAAAATTTTCAAATTAGTTTCAATTTTGTAGTCATCAGCTCTGTTTAGAAAATTCTCCGACAATAAAAACGATGAGACTCCTCCACATAGAACTTAAATGATAAAATCATTAATCATATTGATTTTATCCAACATTATAAAAAATACCCCCATTAGGTATGATGACGAACAATTGAAGAATATAAAGCTGAAAGATGCACTAATGACCGACGTACATAACGAAATAGACATTTTAACGAAAAATCCTATTCTAAATGAAACCGAAGAAGCAACTTCGGAAATAGCTTAAAAAGATGGATATATAATCTCTTTTATATCACAAAATTTAAAAAAATAAATAAAATCTTTTTATATAACAAAACGCCAATTATTCAGAAATAAACGAAACGATATTAAAAGCTACATCCTTATTATCCCTATATAAAAAATTAAATCTAAAACTGGAGTTACCAATAAGAGAAATGAGCACTAACTCCTTTTATATAATCTAATGAAACAAATGAATTACTCGACGATTTGATAGAATAATCAAATCTAGCCAGTTCATTTCCTACTTTCTTCTCTTTATATAAATCCCGAGAATAAATGTATGGATTGTGATGATCAATACTGATTTGCTTATGCATCGCATTACTTTCAATAGGTTTCTTAGTTCCTGTATCGTTAGAAATATAAGGTTTATCAATAGAAAAATTGAAAACTAAAGAAGAGAACAACTTGGAAGTGACAAGCCATTTGATATAGATCATAACTTTGGAAGGTTTATTTTCCAAGCTTTTGGTCGGATTATCCGATTTAGGATTCAATTTCTTATGGTTATGTCTGTATAGTTTATTCATACCATACAAGTGAAAGCTTCTTTGTAAAATAGTATTAACTGGCGTAAATTGACTAATAGGAATAGCAAAATCATCCATAAACACAGAACCATAAATTTCTGAACAAACGCTTGAAACCGAATTAGGTATCATTGAACTAATTATACTTTTATCATTAGATTGTGGTTCCTTATACGTATCTATCTGTACAGGATCAAGTTCTTTATATTTATTGGATATTAGAGGCTCAATTCGATATGCTATCGGATCAAATGGATTAAATATATTTCGGAATTTGATGCCTTTGCGAACCTTATAATCCTGGCTTCTAATAATAAGAGCAGCTCCTATTGGTGATCCTATTGTGATGAGAAATTTCATATCCTTCTCGATATCTAATGCGTGTTTCTTTATTTTCTTTCGATTCCTAATCTTGATGGAATTCTTGGCCGATTTAGGCGGAATGGGTATGTTGGAATGGAATAATAAATCATAAGAAATCAAACCTCCTAAGCTATGACCAATAAGTCCGACTTCGCCTTTAAAATTGGGATACTTTGAATTGAATTTATCAAATCCTGATTGAATCTTCTTTCTAACAATATCCAATATTTTCATCTGCTGCTCTGAAGTGAAATAAAACACCACATCAGTAAGACAGTCGTTTCCTAAATTTCTTATAGAACTTAGAGTAGGTAAAGTAATGCTTTTAATTCTTTCATCTACTTTTTCCGTATGAAAGTCAGAGGCCCAATATATTGCGATTAATTCAATTTTACTCTTCTTGCTTGTAAACATATTTGAAGTAACTTCTTTCATTGTGTTATCTAAGATATCAACACTCTTTTGAAATGTTCCTTCATCATATAATTTGTATCCAATGCCATGTATTACGAATGCTAAATGCGTTGGCATTTCTATCTTGCAATCATTTTCCATATTTTGTGTGGTGTGTAGGTTATATGCAAAGTTTTTATACCACTCAATGTTTCAGATTTTCTGAAACCAATCACAAATGATTAGATAATTTTAGGTCTGTATTGTCGATACTTGTTTAGAAAAGATAATCTAGACTTGATGTCTCTTTATATCAATTGTTCATTTTAATAATTTTGGTTATTTCCTTTTGCACCTTCTCGCTCTGTAAAATCAAATTTCAAAGATTCGAAAACAATGAGGTCATCGATCATTGTTTGTCTTAAACACAAACACTATCTGAAATAGATATTTATCACAATAAAACGACTTTTATACAAAATTTTGATACATAATATAAACCTGTTTTCAAATCAAATGTGATACACATGGTTCATTATTTTCGTTCAGAGTACTCCCTTTTTGATTCTTTGCTTAATTCAATCAAATTTTTAATGAATTTATACCATTTCCATATCTAAAATCANTACTCCCTTTTTGATTCTTTGCTTAATTCAATCAAATTTTTAATGAATTTATACCATTTCCATATCTAAAATCAGCTTTTGAAAACTAACATTCCTAAAACGAAAACTAACATGTCACAAACGAAAACTAGGATTCCATAAATGAAAACAAACATTCCACAAATGAAAACTAAGATTACGAAAATGAAAACTAGGATTATTAAAATGAAATCTATTTTTATAAAAAGGAAAACTAACATTATCTGCTTTAAAAATAATAAATTTTGTATTACGATTTTTTCCAATTTTCGGAAAATAAAAAATAATAGACAATAAATAAAAAATTAAGATTGAAATNTGTATTACGATTTTTTCCAATTTTCGGAAAATAAAAAATAATAGACAATAAATAAAAAATTAAGATTGAAATTTTAAAAAATTCAATGTATAACCGATGCACTTTATTTAAAATATATTTATAAATTATAATTGTTATAATTTAACCATGTAGCACTATTTTTGTATAAATAATTGAATTGAAAAAATAAAGTTTATTATAATTCATATAAGTCTTCTTCTCTTGAGCAAGAAACATAGTATCTTTCTACGTGATTAGTATAATTAGCTAAAGCTCGTTGAGGTATATCTTGAATAGCCAAATCTGCAATTGTTTCTAAATTCAGCTATAGTCTGATACTGGTTGTTTACACGGACATATGCTAATATTTTATCCATTTTTTCTATAAGTCTGCTTTTTATGGAAGCCTTGAAACTACTTCAGACCAATTCTATTGGATTTAATAAATAAGAGTACGGAGCTAACCTAACAATTTCTACGTCTTCGTTTTCTCTTAAAACTGACTCTAAATCGGAATGTNAATAAGAGTACGGAGCTAACCTAACAATTTCTACGTCTTCGTTTTCTCTTAAAACTGACTCTAAATCGGAATGCACGGGAGTATTATCAATAATTATAGTTGGGTTATCTATATCTTCTGACACGTATAAATCAATCAATTCTCGCACCCAAACCCTACATGCCTCTTTTTTGTAGCTT
>NIPM01001967.1:0-12988 GCA_002738285.1 Holacanthella duospinosa
TTAACTTTCTCTTTAATTGCCCAAAACAATTGAAATCAGGTGTGCTAATATCAGGGCTATAGGGAGGATGATCACAAACCCGAATATTTTCATCAATAAAATACTGCTTTATAAGATTTGATTTATGCGGCTTAGNCTTGAATTTCTTATCAGGTAACCATTTGTCTAATAAGTCAACTAGGAAGTTTTTTATAGACATATGAAGTTACTGTCTCTTTAGGAGCACATAGCTTCCAATAAGCAACACCTTGAAAATCCATTGTTACTATTAGAATTCTCTTTCTTTCATATTATCTAACTTCATGTTTAAGTCCACCCAGAAGTAAGAATAAAGAGGTTCATCGAATCTGGTCACGTTGGTGTAGCATGTATAAAGACACCCAAGTTTCATCAATTGTCAAAGTTCGATTAATTAAGTTATTTTGTCTCAATAAGAGTTTCATATTATTTTTACATGCTAACACTCTATATTCTCTTTGTTCATCCGTGAGAAAATGAGGTACCCATTTACTTAATAATTTNTGCTAACACTCTATATTCTCTTTGTTCATCCGTGAGAAAATGAGGTACCCATTTACTTAATAATTTTTTCATTGGAAATCTTCTGTTAAATATCGAAATACTATTGTTTTACTATAAATCACCTGTATGGAAAGTTCGAGGCAAGACCATGTTCTAGTTTTGGCCAAGAATTCTTTAATTTTATCTATTACATTTTCTTTTTTCGAGACATCACTTGTATCGCCTCCTCGGCTATCTTCGACCACATTGTAGCCTCTCTTAAGCTTAGTAACTAAACTTTTGACTGTATTTAGTTTATAGGCACTATTTCCAACTGATTCAACTAATTCTTTATGAATTATCCCAGAACTGTGTCCCAGGATTACGCCAAATTTGATGAAAATCCGCTGTTCTTTATCTGAAATTGAATCTTTTAATTTTTGCAGGCTATTCATGATAATATTCAAAATGTAATTATTTATAAATAAAGCTTGTAGTATATATAAATTAATTTAAAAGTCTTGATATTATTAAAGGCGTAATTAAACAAAATTCGAGTGTCTCTTTGCGCGGAATGCCCTCATAGAGAATATTTAAAAAACAATGGAAGAGTTAGAAGATTTTGCTGGTATGGAATATATAATGAATATAATAAATCAGCAAATCAAAAATTATTAGGGTGTCTAAGAAAATGTGGCAATGAAACTTTTCTCCACTTTTCGTTTAAAGTGTAACAGATTGAAACCATAATTGATTATATTACGCCGTTTTACGCAAAAAGGTAAGCAAATTTTAATTAATAATAAATACGCAAATTAATATCTAGTGCCAAGATTTATATATAATATTTTCTATAAATTAAGTTTTATTTTTAAAGCCTATTTTTTTAAATTACTATAATGGATAACTTACAAAAATTAAAAAACTCAATAACCGATATAGAACAACGTGTATTTATCTAATTTGGACTAATTCTAGGTCGCAGCTCGGGAATAATACACAAAGAATTGGTTAAAACGATAGGAGAAAAGGTATTAAATATAATACAGTAAAAATATGGTTTCTAAGTTTAATAAGGGCCAAAATTGCGTTGAAGACACTAGAGGAGGCGATACAAGTAATTATTTAATAAAAGAAAATACAATTGAGAAAATTAAAGAATATCTTGCTCAAAGTAGATCTTGGTCGTGCCTCGAACTTTCCATGTTAGTAAATTGTAGCAAAGCTACTGTTCATCGGTATTTAACAGAAGATTTACAAATGAAGAAATTATTGAGCAAATGGGTTCCTCATTTTCTCACACAGGAACAAAGAGAACATAGAGTATTAGCATGTAGATATAATTTGGAGCAGTTATCGAAACAAAAAAACCTAATAAACAGAGCATTGTCTATAGATGAAACTTGGCTTACTTTATATATGCAACCTCAGCGTGACCAGTCTCGATTTTGGAGAACTAAAGACGAAAGCCCACCACAAATTGTAGTACAATCAAACTATCAGAGAAAAAGAATGCTTATACTAGCAATGGATTATAATAGTGTTGCATATTGGAAGCTTTGTGCACCTAAAGAGACGGTAACTTCAGAACTCTATATAGGCTTTATTAATGAGTTTTTACTAAAATGGCTACTTGTTAAGAAATTCAAGTATCCTATTGTTTTACAGGATAATGAAAGATCTCATAAATCAAAGCTTGTAATTGATTTTTTTGGTGATAACAAAATCCGCACTTGGTATCATCCTCCATATAGTCCAGATATAAGTCCACCTGATTTTAATTGTTTTGGTAAATTAAAGAGGAAGTTAAGAGAAAATGATTATGACAATTGGGAAGAGTTGGAATTACAACTAGAGAGTATTATCCAGGAACTTAATATAAAGGGTCATATGAATGGTATTCAGCAGCTAGCTGAAAGATGGAGCGATGTAATAAAAGTAGAAGGTTCATATATATAAACTAAAAAGTTCCATCTTTTTATATCTAATAATGAATTTTTTATTTAAATTTTTTCCTTTACCTCTTTGCGTGAAACGGCGTAATAATTCAATCCTATATATAAGACAGAGAATTAACTGGAGAAATATCAAAACAAATCCAATAAATTTTAAGAAAAACTGTATTAAATTATAAATATTTTCTTGTATAAAATTGTATTTTTCTTTATGTTTATAATCCAATTCATCTTTTGCAAAAGTTCTATTTGGTATTATAACCAAGGCTTCAAAAAATTTGTCCCATATTAATCCTAACTTGTCGAGGTTGCGAATTTATCCTATTAATTTAAAGTCTTTAAAATTCCATTCTTTTACAGAGAATACTGTTATTGATGGTTTATATCCGACTTTAGAAAAGACTACCTTGTATAGTAAAGATTTAATCTTAATCTCATCACAGTTCCCCAATATCACAATATTGGATTTGAAATTTTATTATGGTACCAAATATCCGAAATCATTAATGAGAGTTCAGAATATGGCACAAAATTTTTGAAGGAATTACAATGTATTTGGTTGATAAAATGAGTAAATTCTTGAAGAATTATGGTTGAAAAGTTTTAATAATTATATAAAAAGCTATTTTGGTTGATAAAAATGAAAATTTTATACATATATTTCAACCAAATGATATTTAAATATTTTATTTCCAATTATTTCAACCAAAAAATCATGTTTTCTTCAAAAATTTTCTTCCATATGGGACAAAATTTTTGATACATAATTCTATTCTAATTGGTCGAGAAATTTTAGTTTCTTCAATGCATAAAATAGTAAGAATGAAAATAAGTTTAAGTATTTACTATCCATAAAATAACTCTTAGCTATATTTCTTGCCATTTTAATTGCTTCCTCAACTTATTTTCACTATGATCACTAATATTCTAGAATTATAACCGAGGCTACAAAAATATTATGCCATATTCTAATCAATTTAAGAGGTTTAATTTTAAGTTTAATATGGCACTTTATTTTCGTTCAGAGTAGTCCCCATTTTACTTATTAAATAATTGGTTGAACAAGAGTGAGAATAATCTGGATTCATTAAAAATTTGGTTGAATTAAGAAGAGAATCAAAAAGGGACTACTCTGAACGAAAATAAATTGCCATATCGAAAAATCTGCTCTAAGTAAGGAATTGAATGTGGTAAATTATTTGAAAGATAATCTTACAGAACTGATAATTCATTTTTATCAAAATTACCAGCCTCAAAGATTACTTGTAAATTATTTCGAATCTAGTATTAAGTTTTCTAATATTCATTTTTATTTGATTTGATTAAAAAAGATTAATTCATCTATAACAATAAATTCACTTCCCTTCGATCAATATCGAATGTAGTCATTTGTATAGAATAGAAAATTGATTTATGTACATCTTTATATTTCAACTTGTATGTTTTTTAGGATTTACAATGATCAAATGGAAGGAAATTTTTGAAGAAAACATGATTTTTTGGTTGAAATAGTTGGAAATAAAATATCATTTGGTTGAAATATACGTAGAAATTTTTCATCTTTATCAACCAAAATAGCTTTTTATATAATTATTAAAACTTTTCAACCATAATTCTTCAAGAATTTACTCATTTTATCAACCAAATACATTCTAATTCCTTCAAAAATTTTCTTCCAATTGAACTTTATTGAGATCATCGAATGGAATGTAAAACCATAACAACGGCACCACAGTGATCAATTCTAAAACCCAGAGGATAAACCAGAACAAATTTTTCATTATTTTCAAAGCGACTCCAGTTCAAGAAGAAAAAGAGTAAAATCTAAATCAATTTTAACGGATCCTCAACGAAATCATCTGATGAATAATTTTTTCCTAGATTAACAGATTGAACTTTTTGCATTTCAGTCAAAATCAAAGCATTATTATCTATTTGGTGCTCACCTGATGGCAGTATTTTTAATAGAGGTTTCTTCAATCTTATATTAGAAGACCATTTCAATAATTGTAAAATATGTTGATATTCGACAGAATTTTCCTCATTAAATCCAACTAAACTTAATTTTTTCAACTTCTACAATAATATTAAGAAGGTTTTTGATGATGGAGGTTATACCGATTTCAATTGATCGATTTGTTCTTGTGTTAATCCAGTTAGAATTTTACGCTGTTCAGATTGAACTCCAGGATTCGGATTAGGCTTCCGAGGCGGTGTCTGTGTCTTTGCATTGGGCTGAAATATGGAGGCTAACATTTGGGTAATCGATCTAAATTCTATATTATTATATTCATCAAAACCATTATAGTTCAAATATTTCAATCTCTAAAAAACTTATTGAATACTAAGCGGATACCGTTATATATCCATTAATTCTCTCCTCTGATAGCCTACATGAACTTTGATTCAATTCCATTCCATTGTTTTTAGGAGAAGTAGAGGTTCGGATTTCTAGTTGTACATTGTAGACGCAATTAAGTATCTTTGATACTAGATTAAATTCATGTACATTTAGCCCGTAATCAGATTTATATCTTATCATAGTTAATTTCTATACTATAAAAGATTTTATGTAATTACAGAAATCAATTCTTCAATACGTTGATCTTCAATAGGTGATAAGCCACAAATCTTGTTATCTACATAGCCAGCGTCAGAAACTTGTGATATATTATGATTAAATTGTGACGTAGTTAAATTTTCATTGTTACCAGTTGGATAGCTATTGTTTCGATCCGTATTCTGCTGAACAGGCTTGGATGGATATCTAACATGATTATTTCGAAAGGTTTCTCTATGGTCATATTGTTTAGGATTCATGCAAATAGGTGCCTGGTTAGAATCTTGAAAAATGTAATTTGAAAATTCGTAGTTCATATTACCTAATTAATTCATTTTGAATTTGGAGTTACTTCGGTTTTGATTGTTTAGTTGTCTTTGAGCTTGGTATCGGTGGTATGCATTGGGATCCATTTTTGAAAAATGACAATTTCATTGTTTGACAGCAAATTAAACTCAGTTCAACCAAAATGATTAATAAAGGACAATAAAAAATGGTAAATCCTGCGGAATACCCCTCATTTATGTTAAGGAACATCCCTTGGTTCAATCTTGATAAAATTATTTCGAAAAGGCTCATTAATTGATAAGTATAATGAATGGCCTTCCATATTTTAAATGAAAGCTTTTTCGAAATAGTTTTTCGTGCAAAATTAAGTCAAGGGGTGTTCCCTGGCATAATGAGGGGTGTTCTGCAGCATTTTTCTAAAAAATTGGTTAAATCTTTTGTATCCATCATAATTTATATATTCAATCAGTTTTTTATATTGATTAGAAAAGGTTGAATTTTTTTTGCAAACACTGAGATTACAAATCAATATATTTAAATAAAGAATATACAAACTAAAAAGCTTACTTTGGTCCACCTCTATGTACCCACAAAGACATCAAAACCACTGAAGTGAAAGCAATAAACAACAAACCCCTAAAATAACCATCAAATCAATAAGTGATTACCACGAAAATGCCAAAAAATCACCTAAACAACCAATAGATGGTACCCCAGGTTGAACATTTCTCAACGCAGGCAAAGCGAACAACATTGAAATTCCAATTGCAAGTAAGGGTGGATAAATCTCGGTTCGATCAAAATAGATAGTCCAAAATATCCTGAAAAAGGAGATTGACAATGCCCATATCAAAACACTTACAAATGAATAGAATACAAAAGTTGATGTCGATCTTTTGATGGTAATCTCGATCTTTCTATCTACTTTATCAGTAGGTATTTCGTTATATTTTATCGCCATTGATTGTATCGAACCATGTATTGTTATCGAATAATCTGCCGGTTCGCCTTCGTTACTAACGTGGATAGGTAAAATTATGGTGTAGTTGTCAAATGGATAATTCATTATGTTTCCTTCTATTATTGGGATAACAAAACTAAATGGGTCACTAAAAATTAATGCTGAAGTGGGATTGGTTACATGTATTCGTATTTCTTTAGGTTTTTGTTTATATATCTCCATCTAATTTGAATTTCTTTAGTTAAGGTACTATTCTTTTCAAATTTATAATCACCAGAAGGTACAATCTCCGTATTAAAATAGGCTTTCTTTTCCATCAAATTCAATGAATTGAGACTAATATCAATATGTAGACCATCTCTGTGTACATCATTAACTACCAATTGGTTTGCCTGCCTATTCGTCTTACTTTTATATATAAAGAATGTTGGTATAACTATTATACACCATACTATTAAGCTTATTATTGTTGTTAGGATTCTTCTGTTTCTTTTCTTAGGTATCTTCCTTTTTAACCAATTAATTGAATCACCATTATCTAATCTTGTCATTCCAAGAAATCGAAAAAATAGCCCCAGTTTTATTTTACCATAAATGTGAAAAATAAAAGCAAATATAAATTTAATAGAAAGCAGCAATTAAGCACCAACTTCCACTTTCATAATTGCATCAATAGTCTCCTTATCTAAATGGCATTCTTGATTGAACTCTGGCTTACCTGAAATCATACATTTCGTATTCGCCAAAGCCTTACCCAAAATAGACTGATTGGAGAGATTAAAGGAAAGATCACAAGTACAAATATAAAGACATTGCAACTTACTTTGCTCACCTTGACATTCCTCTTCCGACTTGCCTTGATACAACCATTTCTTCAAATCAGAACTTTCTAAACATTCTTCAATCGATTGGGAATCTTTCACAACCTTAGCTTGACCACTAATGCTAACGTAATCACCAATTTTAGCGTCGTAAAACGATAAATCGACGTTTGGATTATTCGAAATTTCATCCACTTTCATACTATCGCCTTTAGTTAGGAGTAGGAATTTCAAACCATCATAACGTTTATGAATATACATAGGTCTAGACTTAAGTATACCATCTTTGTTACTAGTAGTTAACATTGCAGATTTGTTCGAATCTAAGAAACTATACAAGTTACCAATAACTTCTTTGACTGGTGTGTTCTGAGTTTCTACCATCTTTTTTGGAGAAAAGTTCAGAGGGTCTCAATTTATAGTTTCATCCTGTAATCACTAGGTATGGTTTTTCATCATTAAATCATTCTTTGTTAATTCAACCATTATTAGAGGAAATTTGGTTTGATTTTTGTGACTTTGAAACATGATTGTCAAATAAAAGTTTAAAGGGATGGGAGGAGTCAGACCTGGCCCCCTGTGAGTCTGCTGAAAAATAAAAAAAGGATTTGTGGATCCAATGACAGGTGTACACACAAACACCATAGAAGGCAGGTGGGGATTGTTGAAGAATAAGACTCCACGTATATTTAGAAGGAGAAAGTACATATACTTGTATTTACTGATAAATATGACAAAATGTCCAAATGGATGTATTTGACTATATAATAAACCTTTTATTGTTTTTTAATGCACTTTATTATACTCTGTTACCTTTCACCAACCTAGAGATTTGTAAAAAACAAGGGCTAATTTTTTCATTTTTCAGCAGACTCACAGGGGGCCATGTCTGAGTCCTTCCATCCAGTTTAAAGTATAACAAACTTTTTACGCCATACTTTAGACTGAAACGCAGCATTATATTGAAAGCCTGGCCTTGATGTGATATAACTCATCTCGTATTCTTTATTAAAATTGTTGATGCACAATTGAGACAACAAATATTTTTATCCGATGATCAAATAGCCACAAAGCCGTCATAACGACGTAATATATATAAAGCCTGCATCTACCCGAACTCCCACAGAAAAAGAGAAATGGTGAAAGAAGACAGACGCGAGTTACCGATCAAAGAGAAATTAGTACCCTTATACAATTTTCTCGATAGCAACAAATCAATAATATTAAGCACTATGGATGCTAATGGTTCCATTAATTCTCGTCCTATGTGTGTGCTTCATAGAGAGAATGGCTTGGACTTTTGGTTCATCACTGGTAACAAGGGAAGACATGAGGATATAGGCAATAAGAATATAGTTACTATATCCTTCTTCGATAAGAAAGCGGAAGATTGGGCAGTTTTGAAAGGGATTACTAAGATTGAAAGTAGTTCGGCTAAGATTGTTGAACTTTGGTCTAAAGATTTGAAAGTATATACCCCCTTAAGTTTATTGAGATTAGCATTATTTAGTTGATCTCTATACTGATATGCAAGGTAAGGTCGTTAATGATAAGTTGGTTTGTTTTAAAGTCGAAACTCAATCTCTTCGTTATCATTTGGAAACTAAAGGCGTCGGTAAGACTTTGAGTGCTATATTTGATTCTAGTGGAAAGGCTAATAAGTATAAGGAAGAACATATTGACGAAGAATCGGTTAATGCTATTAAGACGGTTGAGTCTTGATTACTTTGAATTAAATTGCTTTACGAATGATCATTTTTATTTTAATCTTTTACACTTATAGGATATACTGAAAAATAATTGATGAAATAAATATTTATATCTAATTACCTCCCCCTTTTAATTAATTATGAAGTTTTTAGCCTTTTCGATGGGTGTGGTAGCTGAACTATGTGCAATAAACGGAGAAAAGAGTTGCAGTCCAGACTTCGGTGCGATAACGGAATGTCAAAACTACCAAACAGTGATAATTAAGAAATGTAACGAACTATGCAAAGTAGGAAAGAATATTTATTGTATTAAAATAAAAACGCTATAAATAAGATAACGATATTATTATAGCTCAAAAAAAGATTGGAATAACCATCATTAAAAATAGAAGGTGAGCTTTCAGATATACCAGTTTTAGTAGTACTAGGCGTCACTTTACCGTCATTAGCATCTTTTTTAGCACACTTGTTAGTAACCTCACAATTCTTACTACAATTAGCATCACTAGAGCATTTCTCTTGACATGATCGAACTTTATCTAAACATAAGGCAAAATCAGCTGGAAATGTATAGTTATCTTTGGATGGTTCGAACCCTTGACATTTGCAAGACCATCCTAAATTTTCATCAGTACAATTATTGGATACTACTGGTTTATATAGTGAAGCACAAATATTATCACAAAATGATATTTGATTGAAACATGCCTCGGCTTTAGTAGAATCATTAGGACTTTCAGAACTGTATTTATCGCCTTTTTTGTCTGAACTGTCTTTCTTCGATGAAATCGAGTTTTTATTATCGCATTGGATCAAACTTATTAAAGTGTATGTGATAAATCTCATTTTATTTTTCAAAGGTTTATATTTTGTCTTTTTATACTCGATATCTAACATTCCACTGTTTGATAATCCAGCGGAGATTTTTAGAGGTGTGTCAACGAGGATTAGATGCAATCTTATCGAGAATAGATGAATATGAATTGATATTTAAAACTCTAAAACTATAATAAAATATATTTTTGATTCGTTTCCTTGCTTTCTATAAAGTCAAAGATTCAGTTTTATGGAAATCTTGACTGTTTAAATTTGTCAAACAATTTTATTATTTTGAAATAAAGCAACCTTATTAAACTAAATAATATAGGTGGATAGAATATAAGAACTGGAAAATATGGTTTCTATTTTTAAATGTTTTGCTTTAATTTCCAAAAAAATCTTTCGATTTTTTACAATGAATGGTAATCGAAAGATTTCAAATAAAGTGAAATACAAATCCTACATTTATATATAGAAAATGGATATAAAATATTATAGTGGCTTATTTTTATTTAGATGGCTTGATTCCATTTCTAGAACATGATTTTTGTTTAGTGGCTAAATTGCAAATATTTTTCAAAAATCGTTTGCAAAGATTCGAAAAATTGATAAAATGAAATCAGATTAACGAAATTGATGAACTGTTTAATTTCTGATTAATCTCTGTTCGTCATTAAATAGCTTTTATTGATTTAAATACAGGTTTCAATTAGCCTTATTTGAGAATCAAACCGAATAAGGCCAAATGCGTAATTCAACATTTAAAATCAGGAGTAAAAGAAATATAAAATCCAAGAATAAAAGCAACATACAATGGCCAAAGAGAACAACCTAGAACCTTATAAACAAACCGTAGAAGTTGGAGATCCGAATTATAAAGCTTTTAGTTTTGAAGAAAGCATTGTGTTCGAATTTGAGAAAGCTATTAATGGCGGTGCTAAAGATTATGTAGAAATGGAAACAGAAAATCCTATTGAATTAAAAGAATTGAATAATGAAATGGAAATCGAGAACTTAGAATTGTTAAGCAAAGTATATTTAATTTAAATTGATTGATTAATAGGATATCGGTAAATTACCGTTTTGTAAATCTTCTACTCCTATAAGTAGCTTTGTGGATTTATCTAATCTAAAGATAAATAATTGATTTTTATTATATTTATTTTGCTTTTATCGTTTATTTCAATCATTTCGGCCAAAAATCATTTTACATGCAGATCAACAGCTTCACGTTTTGGAATAGGTAATTTTGAAACAAACGTGGTGACTATATCACTACAAAATATATTTTATGACACATAAATTATTTGTCAAAATAGATATAGGCACAAAAATAGATAATTTGTTATTCCGAGTAGCTCCGACTTCGCTATACCTCGGATTGTATATTTTATAATATTTTAAAAAACTTTTATCCTTTAAATGAAAAATCCTGTAAAACGAAAAGATTGGAAGTTTTTTCAAATATCATTCGCCAAAGGAAGTAACCAAAATTTATTATTTGTAATGGTGTAGTACCAGGAATAAAATCTTTATGTGAGGTTATATATTTTCAAAGATAGGAGAATGGTAGTAAAAGCCATACAAGGTAAAAGAAAAGGTAAAACGCTCCATTATTTATATTATTTAGTGTTAGAAGCAAAGAAATGTTTCGTACTTTCGATGGGATTGCTTCTGGATCTTCCATCATATCTTACCAAATACTTTTAGTTATGTTATGCCTTATTCCCAGAGTTTGTGAAGTTTTATTTGCTAAAGAAGTCTATTTTTGCTTTTCGTCAAATGAAGCTTGGATTTGTACGAACATTTGACAACATTTTGGCTTTATTTTTAGTAAATTTGACTGTTATTAATTAAATGTCGCTTATTTAATCTTGCATTGCTTGTGACTACAGTTCTGATATCTTGTCTTCGTATAACCCGAGGCTAAACGTTTACAACTTCCAGGGATAATATAATACGATCAATAGCTACCATATTAATATACGTATATATATATATATATGATATAATCACTTTTTCTCTATAGATGAGCAACTCTGATCGATGGGTTCACCTTTGATTCAAATTTTCTGATTCATCAAAAGTAAACAGTCAAAGATGGTAAAAATAAAAGGTAAAACCACTTATTATTTAACAATATTGTAATAAATAGAAGAATATAAAGTCGATCATAGCCATTATTCTGGTATTATCAGTAAAGATATAAATATTTCCATTTGATAAACTATAGATGTTTACAAAGAAATTTTACAGAATAAAGACTATCCAGCGGAGAGAGACAAATATTTATTAATGTTTCTGTCATTATAATTGTTTTTTGTGGATGTTTATATTCATTGACTTCGTTTGATAATACACAATCAAGCTTCGAATTTAAATATGATTTCATTATCAAGGTAGCTTGTAATGGATAGTATATAGATATTTATAATATTTTAGCTTCATAATTCAGAATATAATCGATTTCTTTGTGTCTTTTCCTTCCATCATTGTACAGATATTCAATGATATCAAAGATTTTGTACTTATCGTTGTTGGGGGAGTAATGAAAAGTTAACTTATTTTAGCTCTTATGTTCTTGATTTTCGTTTGTAATTCTAAGATCTTTCCTTATGTTATATGGTTGATTTCTATTGTCAAGTATCATTTTTCTCTTAATAAATAGGTAATTGATCACCATATTGATTATGATGTCTAAGATTTCACTTGATTCAATCTCAAGATGCATATATAATATCATCTATATGATTCAATGATATCTATATTTTATATCTTACAATTTAGATATGGGCCATCAGATGATGTCCTCACTAAATTTATATATGAGAGAAGCAGGATACTGGTTTGTGTGAGTATATTCTATTAGACTTGTATCAGGGATTTTTATGATGTTTTATAAGTTCAGAGCTAGTAAGATCAAGCTTGACATTGAATAAACATAAAAGTTTTTAGTAAGCTTGATTTAAAAATATAATATGAACAAAACAATCATGTAGTATCAAATATCGATGGGTTAACTTAAAATTCTGCAGTATAAAATGAAACTGTTTATCTAAAGGTATATCTTTGTTATACAAGCCACAAGATTAGATGAACCTCGTTTAGATCAGAGCCTCCAAAAAGCAAATGATTTAGATGAAATACTATTTTAGTTGAGTATAATGATACATACATAATACTTATAATGATCTATGTTTGTTATATAAGAAGAATACCTGAGTATCTTGCATAGGAAAATCTATCTAATCTACAAAATGCAATGTACAAATGATATATTAGGGCGTTTCACGCAAAGAGACACTCGAATTTTGTTTAATTACGCCTTTAATAATATACTAATAATATCAAGGCTTTTAAATTAATTTATATAG
>NIPM01001969.1:0-12855 GCA_002738285.1 Holacanthella duospinosa
AATTTCTCGACTAATTAGAATAGAATTATGTTTCAAAAATATTGTCCCATATGGCACAAAATTTTTGAAGCCTTGGTTATAATTCTAGAATATTAATGCATCACAGTGAAAATAGGTTGAGGAAGCAACTAAAATAGCAAGAAACATAGCTAAGAGATATTTTATGGATAGTAAAGTTGATAAATACATAAATTTATTTTCATTCTTACTATTTTATTCATTCAAGAAACTAAATTTCCTCGACCAATTAGAATATAATTATGTTTCAAAAATATTGTCCCATATTAGTGCTATGGATAGTAAATATATGAATTTATTTTCATTCTTACTATTTTATGCATTCAAGAAACTAAAATTTCTCGACCAATTAGAATATAATTATGTTTCAAAAAATTTGTCCCATATGGGACAAAATTTTTGAAGAAAACATGATTTTTTGGTTGAAATAGTCGGAAATAAAATATTTAAATATCATTTGGTTGAAATATGTATAGAACTTTTCATTTTTATTAACCAAAATAGCTTTTTATATAATTATTAAAACTTTTCAACCATAATTTTTGAAGAAAATCTATCATTATGGTTGAAAAGTTTTAATAACTATGCAAAAAGCTATTTTAGTTGATAAAAATAAAAATTTTCTTCCATATGGCACAAAATTTTTGAAGAAATCTTAATATTTTGGTTGAAATAAAAAATACATGTATTATTTGGTTGATAAATAAGTATAAGTTATATTTATTTATCAACCAAAGCAGGTTTTTATGTAATTATTGAAATTTTTCAACCAAAATAATAATGTTCTTTCGAGAATTATACTGAATTCTTCAACCAAAATGATTGGTTTCTTTCAAAAATTTTGTCCCATATGGCAAAAAATTTTCGAAAGCTGTTTCTATTTTTTTTGAAAAATAAAAACAAATAAATTTAAAATTTAAAGATTATTTTTATTTTATGTATAAATGAAAACAGGTTTAAAAACAGTATAAGGAGTAAGATTAAATAGGTAGTCCTAAGCCATATATAAGTACTCCTAAATAATCCACATTCTAACAACTGTCCGACTCTAGCTTTCAATATTTTATGTATATTTTGATTAATAAAACATGATTTATGATTTTTTTTGCTTTCAATTCCTTATAGACTTCACTCACCTTTATCGAATAAGAACAATAGCAAGCCCCTTTTATAAATAAAAAAGACATAACCTTTTTATAAGACCATTATTTTTTTTGATAAATTTTAGCCTAGATTCTCATTCATTTTTTCACATCAATTTAATTCAATCCTATTTATAAGACAGAGAATTAACTGGAGAAATATTGAAACAAATCCAATAAATTTTAATAAAAACTATTTTAAATATTTTCTTGTATAAAATTGTATTTTTCTTTATGTTTATAATCCAATTCATCTTTTGCAAAAGTTCTATTTGGAATTATAACCAAGGCTTCAAAAATTTTGTCACATATGGGAGTTTATTTTTGTTTAGAACAGTTTTTAAAACCGGAAGTTGAATTTATAACCCCATTTAAGATGAAAACAATGCAATGCAAAATTCATTTAAAATTGGTTGAATTAAGACTGATATTTTGATCATTAATCTCCTGTTTAAGGTCACTAAACAAAGCATTACCTATTTTTGGATCAAATTACGACTGTAATTGAATTAAAAATAGAAAATAACTTATTATTTCTTTTTAATTATCATAAACTCAATACTAAAAAACAAAAGCAGATAAAATAAAGTAAAAACATACTAAAATCAAATTTGTTCGATTAAATTTTTAGATTTAAATACTATTCCTGTTGTTTGTTACATAATTTCGACTTTTCGCCATAATTTAATTAATCAGAGTTATTGATAAACTCAAAGTCGATAAATTTCATTTAGGGCTATTTTTTGATCAAGTTTTTCAAAATTATTGAAAAATTAACATAAGAAATTTAAAAATAAATAAAAGAATCACTTTAATTTATATAAAAAGATTTATAAAATTCATGTTTTAACTAATAGCTTTAACGAGTAATTAAGGCATAATACCCCAGGGAGAAATCCAATATTCTCAAAAAATTTCAACCAAAAATCTCAACTCGGCTTCATAAATTCCTCTGAAACGTACTCTCCTGAGTATATTTTTTCAGGGGAAATAGTTCCAGAAGCCACTTTTTTTCTTGGTCAATCTTCAAACGACTCGTCCACTAGCCGATTAATGAATTCTCAAATTTTCCAAGTTTTTTCAACCAATTTTTCCGACTTTGCTCGGAAAGTAAAGCTTTGAAGTTTCCACACCCCACCTAACAGTTTTTTTTGATTAGATCACGGAGAGCGGTACGAACCGAGATCGACAAGGTAATCACATTACGGGGAGAAGTATAGCAGCCCCAAGTCAACGCTATACTCCTTGGATTAGTCATCTTCCCACATTTAGGTTTTGAGCACCGCCCTTTTACCCATGATCTTTAATTGAGAGGAGGAAACCGCCCAACCATTATCTGGTTTCAGTTTAGGGGCGTATTTGTTTTGCCTCCTCTCTCTGGAGCGGAACACCTTATGCCCCAGCCTACGATGATTTGACTCATGGAATGTAGATACCGAATTTCCATAAATGGTACCTGAGTCGGCATAGAGGGACGTGTATTGCTTAGAATCCTTTATGTGGAGATTTTGTACCAGGTTCTCTCTACCAGGGTCCTCGTAGATCTCAAAGTAGGCATCGGTGTCGGCCTCTAAGAAAAACTCCCAGAAACAGTAAGTCACAAGGTATATAGAATCCACATGATTCTTTCTTTCGAATTTGTCGAAGACTTTCTGCAGAAGTCCGAAGTGCCAGTCTATAGCTGACTTTCCGTGATATTCTGCAAAGAAATTCTGAGAAGTGAAGTAATTCTTAGTAGGTTGCTCCAAGAGTATATAATTCCTTAATTCCTCGGATCTAAAATGGCCTGCATTATCTGACCAGAAATGTATTTTAGAGAAACTTCTCAGCTTTGCCTCCTCCAGTTTCCTGAGGCAGCTCTTGACATAGTGTGAATCATGACTAATAACTTCTGAGAGGTAGTTATAGTAGCTCCTCTTTATTTCTCCCGCCACTTTATAGATGACACAGAAGCCGAGACAAGATACAGAGGATTTGTTGTAGTATGCTTGGGATATTTCCACAGGTCCCCCACCGATCTTGAAGTTCTGTTTGAAATCCATGACTACCACGCACTCATCATGCTCCAACTTCTCTAGTCTTTGTCTAAAGTATCCTTTTTGATCTTTATTTAACTCAGCATGGGGTTTGTAGAACTTTACTCTTTTTTCTTGAGAACTTTCACCTAGCCTCCTTTCAAGTTTCTTACCATTTACGCAGATATCACACATATCCGTCTTCTTTTTCAAATATTTGAATTATTTTGGGCATAAAGTGTAGTATGTAGACAAGCTTAGGTTAATTTCTGGGTTTCGGCCATTATTTTCTTATAAATATATAGTTTAGATTGTTTGAGAATTAATACAGGCTGATTTCTATGTAGTTTGCATGTTATCTCAGAACATTTTGTCAAATATTCATTAATTAACTCTTTTATATCTTCACCTTTTTGTTTTTTAGATTCTGGTTGATAAATTTCCTTATTTTCTATTTCATCATCTCCTCTTTTCCTTTTTGCAGTCTTGTACATACTGTTTGAGAAAGTAAAACCACTTTTTCTCATATCCTTTTTCGATATTTCGCCTGCAACTATCGATAAAACTGCATATCTTTCGTTTTTTGGAGTTTTGTTGAATAATTTTAATATATCCTAAACTAATTTTTTGAGTATTGTTGGTGATTCTTCAGTATTAATGTTTTGGTTATCATACGGTAAATATCTTGCGTTCATTTTAGTAACTGTAATCTAATAAACGCTAATCTAAAGCAAAAAATGTTTGTTTAATTTATTTTACCAACAATCTGGTTGAAACTTTATTTAGGGTCTGTTTTAATTCCCGAAAAAGTGTCTCTTCCGAAAATAAATTCCCATATTATATAAATGTTGCTTAAAAATAATATATAGCACATTTAAACCTTTTATTTTATTATAAAAATGGCAACTTTGGTTAAAATATTTTTACTTAAAGACGAAAATCTACTGATTTTCTCCTGAATCTACAGTTTTTACGCCAAAATATCTTGAAAATCGAGATTTTATATGGGATATAACCCATTAAGCTATTTTTATTATAAAAATAATTGTTAAAAGAGGGTAAAAATCGAGGTTTTGGATTTTTCAAGTATTTGGAATTTTCTCTCTGGGTTGAAATTCTGGTTCCACTTTTGGTTTTAGGAATCAAGCCATCAAATTTTGGATATAAATGTTACAATTAAATTGCGAAATCTGGTGAAAGCCAGGAATCACTATAAGATACATATAGTTTATTTTGTAGTTATTAATTATTATAGGTACAAAATATCTATTTAAAATGGTGTCATGCATTTTTATCCAACTTTTCGTCTAAAACAATCAAAATTAACACTTTTAATACCACAAATTTTTTGCAGAGATTTGTTTTTCAATAGTAGAAACTCTGTAATACGGATTTAAATATAAAACGCAGCATTAAATAAAGCCATATAAATACAAATGAATTATACCACTATTTCTTTGCCTGTTTATTTTTAGTCAAATTAAAAGCCAATCCTATATCCGATTTTGCAGCTGAACGTAGATTTTTCGGCTATCGGCATTAAATGGATTAATATCATGATTTACACGAGAAGAGATGGCATAAGAAATAGGAACATCAAAACAGTGACACATAGGAAATTTATAGTTTATTTTATAACCCCGATAGAAAAGGTGGTATATTACGATTATAGGACGTAATCCGAATTTCAAAGTTGACTAGATATCAAGCAACTAAAAACCAAAGATTAAAAGTAGTAGTTTTAGCCTATAATGAGAATAATATATTCACATATTTGGTTAAAACTACTACTTTTAATCTTTGGTTTTTAGTTGCTTGATATCTAGTCAACTTTGAAATTCGGGATTGCGTCCTATAATTGTATATTACATTATGGAAGAAAATTTTTGAAGAAAACTTAATATTTTGGTTGTATTATTTTGTTGATAAATAAGTATAAATTATACTTATTTATCAACCAAAGTAGGTTTTTGTTTAAGTATTAGAATTTTTCAACCAAAATAATAAAGTTCTTTCGAGAATTATACTGAATTCTTCAACCAAAATGATTGATTTCTTTCAAAAATTTTGGTCCTTATTGTTTTTTATAAAATTGTTGTATAACGAATATAAAAACTATAAATTCCAACTAGAATCAAAATTTACTATAAAACGCTTAGTTTTATAGTAATAAAACAAAAACAAAAATGTAAATGAGGAAGTGATGAACTTAAATTCGTTCATCATTTCCTGTTCCTACTTCACTCTTAGTCCCTGCATCATTACCAAATAATTCAGAAAGCCCAGCTTGGGATACATCACCCTCCCCACTTTGTGACTTATTTTTCCAAAATTTATGAATCAAATCCAAATCATTAAAGTTACCTATCGGTTCCCAACTGTTTTGCAAATTTTTATCCTTCCAAACTACTTCATAATGATCGACACCATCCACTATTCTGTGATTCACCACTTCCTTTACTTCATAAGTCCCAGCATCAATATTTGCTTCGCTATCTACAAATGCTAGTTTGAGATGCTTGGGCGAAAATTTTCTTTTGAGGAGCTTTCCATCGCTATCTTTCAAAACCACTTCGCCTCCTTTGGTAACCCTTTCTACCACCAATGGACCTTCGAACTTGGGGTCTAATTTGAATTTCCTAATGGGATCCAGAGCATACACTGCGTCTCCTGCTTTAAATTTAATATTCCTATTAAATTTTTAATTTTCTTCCTTCTTTATCCATGATTTCTTCTTAACTTTAATTTCCTCATTTCATTGATTTCTAACTCCACTAATCAACGTTCCTTCATAATTCCTAAATTCACCGAATTCTCTCACAAACATACAATAAAATGGCGACATGCCAATACTAGAAGAAACCTTGGAATTGTGAGCATACTGAGCGTAATTCAAGTATTGGGGCCAATTGTTCTTCTTTCTCATTAATTCCTTCTTTATTGAGTTTAATAGTATTCCGTTGGTACGTTTCACGATTCCATCACTTTCAGGGCAATATTATGGTGAAATCAATCTTCCTTCAATCCCACATAATTTCTTCATTGTTTCTACGCTTTCATTTACAAAGTCGGTCCCATTGTCCGATTGGATAATCTTAGGGATTCCAAAATTTGAAAAGCACTTCCATAAGTTAGAGGTGATTTGTTCCATGCTTTCTCCTTTAAGAGGGAATAACAAAAAAAGTCTAGAAAATACATCTACTATAGTAAATATAGTATCATATCCTTCTTCAGATAATTCCAGAGGAGTTATTAGATCAATACATATATGTTCCTACGGCTTACCTGCTATAATTTTTTCTGAGGGGATATTATTACTAGCTTTTGGATTGTACATTTGACACTTCCTACAACCCTTTACGATAACTTCTGTATCTTTTTTAATGTTCTTCAAATTAAATCCCCTGGAAGTAGCGGTTTTATAATTAGACCACATACCTTAGTGGCCAAAATTGTGAATGTTGGTAAGGATTTCATTCTTTTCTTTACTGCTTAAGCTATCTTCATTATTATTACTTATCTTCCTGAAATTGTTCACTGCACCATCCCTAATTAGACCATCACTAACGATATTAGTATTTCCTGGAATATATATGACATCAAAATTATAATTATTAATGATGTCTAACCAATTACTTAACATTGGGTTAAGTTCTTTCTGGGAGAATATATATGTTAAAGATTTATGGTCGCATCTTACCTCAAACTCACGTCCCCATAAGTACTGTTGGTACTTAAGGCCAAACATAAGAGCGAGAAGCTCTTTTTTATTACGCCGTTTCAAGAAAAGAGGTAAAGGAAAAAATTCATTATGAGATATAAAAAGATGAAACTTTGTAGTTTATATATATGAACCTTCTACTTTTATTACATCGCTCCATCTTTCAGCTAGCTGTTGAATACCATTCTTATGACCCTTTATATTAAGTTCCTGGATAATACTCTCTACTTGTAATTCAAACTCTTCTTAATTGTCATAATCATTTTCTATTAACTTCCTCTTTAATTTAGTAAAACAATTAAAAACAGATGGACTTATATCTGGACTATATGGAGGATGATACCAAGTACGGATTTTTTTATCATCAAAAAAATCCATTACAAGCTTTTATTTATGAGGTTTTGCATTATCCTGTAAAACCATGGGATACTTGAATTTCTTATAAGGTAGCCATTTTAGTAAAACTTTATTAATAAAGCCTATATAGACTTCTGAAGTTACCGTCTCTTTAGGTGCACAAAGTTTACAATATGCAAAACCATTATAATCCATTGCTAGTATTAGCATTCTTATTCTCTGATAGTTTGATTGTGCTACAATTTGTGGTGGGCTTTCGTCTTTAGTTCTCCAAAATCGAGACTGGTCACGCTGAGGTTGCATATATGAAGTAAGCCAAGTTTCATCTATAGCCAATGTTCTGTTTTTGGGGTTTTTTGTTTTGATAACTGCTCCAAATTACATCTACATGCTAATACTCTATGTTCTCTTTGTTCCTGTGTGAGAAAGTGAGGAACCCATTTACTCAATAATTTCTTCATTTGTAAATCTTCTGTTAAATACCGATAAACAGTAGCTTTGCTACAATTTACTAACATGGAAAGTTCGAGGCACGACCAGGCTCTACTTTGAGCAAGATATTCTTTAATTTTCTCAATTGTATTTTCTTTTATTAAATGATTACTTGTACCGCCTCTTCTAGTGTCTTCAACGCAATTTTTGCCCTTATTAAACTTAGAAACCATATTTTTCACTGTATTATATTTATAGACCTTTTTTCCTATCGTTTTAACCAATCTTTGTGTATTATTCCCGAACTGTGGCATAAAATTACTCCAAATTTAATAAATACACGTTGTTCTTTATCGATTATTGAATTTTTGTAAGTTATCCATTATAATAATTTAAACAAATATGCTTTAAAAATAAAGCTTAATTAATAGAAAATATTATATATAAATCTTGATTTATATATAATATTTTCTATTAATTAAAAGTCGCTTACCTTTTTGCGTAAAACAGCGTAATAGTTACTGAATAGTTTAATTCCGCACTTTTTAAACATCAGGAGGAGAAGCGTATTGGCCTGATACTTCCATTGACAACTTGTCCAATCCAGGCTCCTATGCCGATATTAGAAGCATCGGTTATCAATATAATTCTATTCTTTTCGATTGGATGGTTTGATATAGCCTTTCCACATATGGCCTTAATAACAGAAAAAAATGAATCATCTAATTCCTGATTCCATATGGCAAAAAATTTTCGAAAGATGTTTCTATTCTTTTTGAAAAATAAAAACAAATAAATTTAAAATTTAAAGATTATTTTTATTTTATGTATAAATGAAAACAGGTTTAAAAACAGTATAAGGAGTAAGATTAAATAGGTAGTACTAAGCCATATATAAGTACTCCTAAATAATCCACATTCTAACTATCCGACTCTAGCTTTCAATATTTTATGTATATTTTGATTAATAAAACATGATTTATGATTTTATTGCTTTCAATTCCTTATAGACTTCACTCACCTTTATCGAATAAGAACAATAGCAAGCCCTTTTTATAAGACCATTATTTTTTTGATAAACTTTTGCCTAGATTCTCTTTCATTTTTTCACATCAATTTAATTCAATGCTATTTATAAGACAGAGAACCGTCTAATTAATTAACTGGAGAAATATCAAAACAAATCCAATAAATTTAAGAAAAACTGTTTAAATATTTTCTTGTATAAAATTGTATTTTTCTTTATGATTATAATCCAATTTATTTTTTGCAAAAGTTCTATTTGTAATTATAACCAAGGCTTCAAAAATTTTGTCCCATATTATGGACTTTTGCTTCCTTAGTTTATCTTCTAATAGTCGAGAAATATCGCTATAATTTTTAATGAATGAACGATAATAGTTCGCCATCCCTAAAAACTGCTCCACCTAGTTGGTTTAGGCCAATTAATAATCGGTAATGTTTTATCCTTGTCCATTTGTATTCCTTTAGCACTAACCACATACCCAAGAAGCTTCACTTCCTTACTGAACCATGTACATTTAGGTTCATTTATCTTCAGCCTCCACTTAGTAAGAATATCCAACACATTTTTAACATGTTCATCATAATTACTGGAATAAATTACTAAATCATCTATATAAATTTGGACGTACTTGATACCATCGAATATTTTCTGCATCGTTCTTTGAAATATTGAGCTCATTGTTTTAAAACCAAATGCAGCTACATTAAAGGAATAATGGACCTTGTCCCAAGTAAAACATAAGACATTCCTAGAGTTAGCTCCTACTTTAAACTGGTTATAACTATCCTTTAAATCGATAGTAGTAAAATAAGGATCTTCATTTGTCACAGTTCCTAAGTTATATAAGATTTCGCTTATCTTAGGTAATGGGTGAACATCATCCTCAATAATCAGGTTCAAAGGTCGAAAATCCAAACACAACCTTATGTCCTTTTTAACGCCATTAGCATCCTTCTTAGGTACTGCTAATACAGAAAAGTTAAATTTAGCTTCAAGGGATGCTTTGCTGGTAGTATCTTTGTCTAGCCAAGATTTAATTGTCGCATCAGCTCTTGCGAAATCTTCAGTCTTAATATAATTCCTAGACTGCTATATATTATTGTTAATGTTTTTCAATTTAATATCCAATATAGCAAGAGGGTGCTTACAAGTTTCCATTGCTCCAATATTATTATTTCTTATTATTGATTTCTCACTTTTCTTGTTCTCCAAGGTAACTTCAGATCTGTCTTCATTTATAAGTTTATCATTTATATCAATAAAAGTTGATTGATTATCTTTAAATGGAACTCCAAAAATTCCATATCCTAGTTTACTAAATAAAGCCACACCGAATATCAAGTCTTGTTTTGGCAGAATGTCAGCCACAATTAAATCATACACAATGGCTTTATCACAATTTATAATTTCCACGTTTTTAAGTAAACCTTCGGCCTTTCCTTCAGATCCTCTAATAGCCAAACTCAAATTTATATCTTTGGGATCTATATTTAAACCGTGTTTCTGAATAAAAGCCTTTGAGACCAAACTTACCTCGAACCCACTATCATAAAGCTTTTGCTTCAATATTGCTAATATAGCATTTTGTATATAATAAATCATCATTGTTGCTACTGTTCTTACTGTTTCCAGCATTGTTCTTTGTGTTTCTCACCAATTGTACAGACTTAGAACATTTATGACCAGGCTCCCAATCTTCTTTACATTTATAACAACTTCTTTTACTTTTATTCATTATCGTGAGTTTGTTTCTTTGGGTGTTCTGTTTATTGATATTTGTTTCTCTTCCTTTTAAACAATTCCTTCTTAAATGTTCACCACCACAGTTAAAACAAACTAATTTTCTTTCACTTACCAAATCGTCAGATTGGTTAATAGCTATTCCTACTAAATCTTTTATCTTAAGATTAGTGTTGTTGTTTCCAAAATTTAAAGCGTTGATGGAGATGTTTAATTTCTCCCTTAAACCTCTTGGCAATCCTTCTAAATATACTACTTTAAGCATCTCATCTTCCTGCGAGTAACCAGCTCGCTCCATTGTATTAAGAAACCGATTGGAATAACCTTGAGTGGACTCGTTTTTCCCTTGCTTAATGTGAAGTAGTTCTCGTTTGTATTTCATTAAGCTTGCTGGAGTTTGAAACTCTTTTAAAAATAGTTCCTTAATTTCATTCCATTCTCGCTTAACATCAACCTCTCGACGTGCCCATTGTAAATCCTCGCTTTTAAAGCAGCTTTTTAATGAGTATCCGTATCTTTCCATCGGTATTTGATTGGCTTCTAAAATGGTTTCGAACTTTTCAATAAAATCATTAGGATTAGATATCCCCTTATCTCCTTTAAACATTGGCAGATTAGTAGGCAAATTTTTGCCTCTATCTTCGCTGCTCTGCCTTGATAGTCCGGTTCCCTCACTTAACATATGCTGATCGCCAGCTAACTCCAAAGTACTCTTTAGTAAGGACATGCTCTCCTGGATCCTAGTTATTTTTTTTGCTGCCTTACTGATAATTTTCTTCTCGCTAGTACTTGGTTCATCATTTATTCCATTTTCGAAATTAGCCTTTTCAAGCTGCAGACTGACCAACTTCCCTTTCATAATTTCGTATTGGTTTTTAATTTGATTAATCTTGTCTGTTTCCATATTCGCTGACTTAAAATTTTGAGTCGGAAAAGTGTTGTATAACGAATATAAAAACTATAAATTCCAACTAGAATCAAAATCTATATTACTAAAATCGAGAATTAGTGTGTTTATGTGACCCTCAATAACACTAAGAGGATTAAAGATAATAACATAAAAAGTATACCAAAAGATTAAGAATTTCCTAGAGAGTGTCTTAGGTTATATTAGATTTTAAAATATCTTCTCTATATAGAGTAATTAACGTTTTAGTAAATTTGATTACGCGTCATTTTTATTCTTAATTTATTTCAACCAAAACACTTATAGAATTTGAAATATGGGACAATTTTTGAAGCCTCGGATATAATTCTAAAATATTAATGCATCACAGTGAAAATAGGTTGAGGAAGCAACTAAAATAGCAAGAATTATAACTAACAGATATTTTATGGATAGTAAATACATAAATTTATTTTCATTCTTACTATTTTATTCATTCAAGAAACTAAATTTCCTCGACCAATTAGAATAGAATTATGTTTCAAAAATTTTGTCCCATATTACTAAAATCGAGAATTGTTAATGTGTGTGTTCCTCAATCACATAAGAGGATTAAAGATAATAAGATGAAAATTACATCAAAAGATAGAGAATTTTTTTGAGAATGTCATAGGCTATATTAGATTTTAAAAGCTTTTCTTCTAGAGTAAATAACGTTTTAGTAAATTTGATCACGTGTCATTTTAATTCTTAATTTATTTCAACCAAAACATTTATAAAATTTGAAATACAAAGAAAATTTTTTTCATAAACAAAAACATTTAATCTTAATTTATGATAAAAGGTTTCAAGTATCTTAAAAAAAAACTTAATATTGTTAGAGACAATTAAAAGAAGATATCAATAAGTTTTTATATATTTAGTAAATCTTTAAATTATCAATCTTAAACAATTAGATTATAATAAAAGATAAATTATATATAATCATATCATCAATGATAATTATGTTTAGAAATATGATTTTGAATCTATACAAGTTATTAAACTTTACTAATCTAATTAAGATATATATATATTTTTTTAATTAGAAGATTTAAATGTTCTTTATATAAATTTTTTTATTAATAAATATAGATTATCTTAGGAATGTAAACGCTAGAGAAGGATTTTGTAATGACACAAGATTAATAGTTGTTGATTTAAAACGTAATCTTGTTTTAGCAAAATCTTTAAGTGGATCGTCAACAGATCAAATAGTAATTATTCCTAGAATAATACTGAGGTCATTTAATCGTGATTTACCTTTTGTTCTTCGAAGGAGACAATTGCTTATTAGAGTAGCATTTGCTATGCCAATAAATAAAGCACAAGGTCAAACTCCTAATAATGTTACTATATATTAGGGCGTTTCGAGCAAAGAGACTCGAAAAAAATTAAAAAATTTACTATAAAAGATATAAAGTTGAAAATTAGTATGTTTATAGATACGAACCTTCAGCATCTATTAAACTTCTCCA
>NIPM01001970.1:0-12961 GCA_002738285.1 Holacanthella duospinosa
ACCACCTTTGCTATCTAAAACAGCTTGAATGCGATTAGGATAGAATTTATGAGTCTTTTACACTCATCAGCACGAAGCTTTCTCATTCCAATTTAATCCGGTCCCAAAGTTCTAACATGCCTGAGGGTGCTCTATCATATTTGTTAAGCCGGACCTTAAGCCAAGCCCATAAATACTCGATCGGATTAAGATCCGGAGATTACGCAGAGAAGTTTAACACTTCAAACTTTTAAAGTTTCAGCCATTCCTGTTCTAGTTTTGCTGTATGTTTTGGGTCGTTTTCGTGCTGGAAAATGACCTGGTTTTCGATCAAATCATAATGCTTAATAGTTTTTTGTAATTCCTTCATTAAAATATCTCTATATTTCTCTTTTACAAATTTTCCGTCTACTTTTTTGAGGAACCCAGGGCCATTAATGGTCATACAACCCCAAATCATAACAGATCCTCCCCATGCTTAACCTTTTGATTTACTGTTCTTGGCTCCATCTGTTTGATGTCCTTTTTCTAGCACCAAGATTTTTCATCAGAACAAAACTTATTAATCTTAGTTTCGTCCGACCATATTACACGTTCCCAGTCGGAGATTGACCAACTTTCATGTAGTTTAGCAAAGTCTTATCTTTATTTGATAGTTTTCTTGCTAATTAAAGGCTTTTTAATCTTTTCTGATGCTTCTAAACCGGTTTCTTTAAGTGCACGTCTTACTGTCTCATTACTAAAAGATACGTTTAAACTTGACTTTATAAGTTTATTCGCTTCTACAGCTGTTTCTAGAAATCTGGAGGTAACTGCATTAACAAGAAATCTCTTGATTTGAGATGGTAATTTTTTTGGACGACCTGGATTGTTGAGTTCAACAGGGGTCTGTATTTCTTACGAATATTCTGTATAGTTGACCGACTTGCAAGTTTAGTAAGAGAAATAACGCTATCACTCTTTACATTATCAATATGTGTTAATATAGCGTCTTTATTTGCATCAGATATTTGTTTCATTAGTTTTAATTTAAGTAATAAATCAAGAATAAGCTACTTTAAATATGTGTTTTATTTTAAACCAAATGTAATGTATCTAAACAAGTTTTTTAAAGGAATCATTCAAATCCGGATTAAACGCACAAAAATGGCCAAATAAGTGACGATCCTTTTGTTGCAATCATTTAACTTAATATTTAAATTGAAATTTTATAAACTTGATTTTTAGAAAACTTAGAAAGCCAGTTTTATATAAAATTAATGGTTTTTTTAATATTTAGCATATTTTTTTAACAATTAACTCTAAATGGAAATATTTAAAAACATTTGGCCGTTTTTGTGAGTCACTGTAAGTCCACCTGATTTTAATTGTTTTGGTAAATTAAAGAGGAAGTTAAGAGAAAATGATTATGACAATTGGGAAGAGTTGGAATTAGAATTAGAGAGTATTATCTAGGAACTTAATATAAAGGGTCATATGAATGGTATTCAGCAGCTAGCTGAAAGATGGAGCGATGTAATAAAAGTAGAAGGTTCATATATATAAACTACAAAGTTTCATCTTTTTATATCTCATAATTAATTTTTTCCTTTACCTCTTTTCGTGAAACGGCGTAATATATGGAGTCTGATGAGTTTTTATTAATATTAAAAATTTCATGAATACAAGCTTTTCCGATCAATTTCGTAATATATTGGCTAGAAGAGGCGATTTAAATAGCTATTTATGGACAGTTTGCTAATGCAGATTTTGATGGATAGATTCATTACCTTATCCAACCAATTGAGTAATTTTAAATTAATTACTTATTTATCAATTAATTCTACTAAATCTTTGTATATTATTTATAATTTTTAGACTATTTATAAATGGATTACGAAATTGATCGGAAAAGCTTGTATTCATGAAATTTTTAATATTAATAAAAACTCATCAGACTCCATATATATTAATCTCTAGGCCATAATGTTACTATATGCAAAGATGTTCTATAATTACAATAAAAACTTGGAGTCTCTCAAGCAAGTCGTTTTCGCAAAATTTTGTATAGATTCTAAACGTGTTTCTGGTGGAAAATTGGACAACCAAGACTTCAAACTCATAAAAACGAAAAAAATGGGCATTTGTAGTTTTGAATCATTTTTATTGTTTGCAATAAATACTTTTATATAATTATTTTGATTTATTATTTAAAAAGCTATTTATTAAAATGTTTGTTGCAAAATTCGTAGCGTAGACTAGTATANTTGTTGCAAAATTCGTAGCGTAGACTAGTATAAACTATTCCCTTATTCATTTAAATTCTAAAAAATTAAAAACAAAATATTTGAAATTTAATTGGCTTATTAATATAAAAGCTTTTTTAATAAAGAAATTTCCTTTTTCAAAAATATATTAAAAAGTTAGATAAATATATAATTTAATCTTGTTTATATTTGTAATTTTTAACTATATATAGAAACATCATTATTAAATTTCTATTATATAGTTGTTATTTTAATTTTTATAATATTATAACTTTACTGCAAGATTAATACTTTTTTACTGTAAGTTTAATGAAATTTACTGCAAGATTAATATTCTTCCATTCTTTATTAGACTAAAAATCATCAAAAAACAAATTACATCAAATGGAATCAAGATGGTTTAAGTGAATTATCAAATAAGTTTTAGTACAAATAAAAAATCATTCATGCATTTTCGTAAAATCAAACAAAACTCAACCAATAAATTATAAAGTTTATATTTATACACAAAAAGAGGATTTGTACATTTTTAGAGTCGGGAGGATTTGTGATTTAATAAACCACACAAGATCTTTCTAAATCAACAAGAAAAGGTAGTATAATGCATGGGTGTGATCACATGCAATTCTGGAATTTTCGGTACATTTCTTCAAGTTTCAAAAAATCTCCAAATGATGTAACATTACTGCAAAGTTGGACCAAACCATAGAATTACCATCTTTACTATTTTTAACAGCTTCCTCCCTTCGCCTTCTTTGTTCCAAGCTGTTTAATGGCTTAAGCCGAAAAGAGGGTGTGGCAAATATCGGCTATTTAAATCCAACGAACTTAATAAAATGAAATAGAAACTTATAGACGATGGACCTAAAGAATATCAAAAGATTGATCAGTAGGAAAAATAGCACCAAACCCGAATTATTCATCACCGATCCCGTTTTGGAGAAGAGGAATAGAAGGTTGGGCTATGAAATCAATAGCTTTGATTTCATTTTATTGTATGGCTTTCTAGATAATCAAAGAAAGCCTTATTCGACTCGAAAAATCACTATTACCCCTAAATTGTGCTTATAATACATTAGAATAAATCCTCAATTTACAATCCTCCTTTCCTTTTCGGAAATAGAAGCTTTGATATCGTTGTTTTTACTTGAAACACTTTTCTAAAGTCTTTCATAAATGAATTGGTTGATCAAAACTGATTTGTCGGAAAGCGTCCAAGTTCTACCTAATAAAGGTGTTTTGTCATAACCGAGCTAATCTTTAGCAACATCTTGCATGTTGGGTAAAGTGATAAATGCACTTGCACTATTATCAACTAAATGTACAAGCATATGCTTGTCTGAAAGTCTAGCTTTACAAAAATATTCTTTTTCCTTATCAAGCTGGTCGAACGATTTTATCGTATTATAAATCTCCATCTTATAAATATCTGCATTGCCCTTTTTGTATGAATAATTGATTTTGAAAAATGAAATACTATCATTAAAATAGATATGGCACTTTATTTTCCTTCAGAGTAGTCCATTTATTAAATAATTGGTTGATTAAGAGTGAGAATAATCTAACTTCATTAAAAATTTAGTTGAATTAAGCAAAGAATCAAAAAGGGAATAAAGTGCCATATTTCACATTCGTTGATAACCAATTGATTGACTTTTTCTTCTTTTGGAGGCGCTTTTGTTGGCTTAACGCTCCCCTTTCTGGCTTCCATAGACAAAATCGGTACCAATAGTCTTGAAAATATTATTGATGTATAAACAAAGTACATTTTTAAATATTCAACCTTATCTGATTATTTATAATCTTCCTTTTGTTTAGTTTTACTTCACCCTCAAACGAGTCTTTCCAAAATATGGTATAAATGTATTATAAATTAATGATAATTATGTGTTTTTATAAAAATTTATCTGAATTATCATTTTACAACTGTTTTTTGTACTATTATTCTAAATTTTAATGTCCAAAAAGTCTTCACGCAGTTAAAAAAGCTTATAATAGTTTGAGGCACAATAACTTTTCATAGATATCGTTCTTTTCTATAAATAAAAATAAAAATAGTACTTTCCAATTACTAGTTATAATATAAAGTCAGTTACATTATTGTAGATGTGTTATTTTTTATAAAAGGCGACTAAAATTGTAACATGACTCATTTTAAGTTGAAATAAAGAGAAACATATAGAATGATAAATAAACAATCAACTACTAGGACCATAAATGTAAAACTTATTAATGGCAATATTTTTTAATTTTCCGATCATTTCTGCTCAAGAAGAGGTAAACAAAATCCCAACTATTAGTGACGTCTTTTGCAATTTATAGTCTGTTTCAAAAACAGAAGATTGAAAAAATTTTAGATTATAGAAAATATAAATAATTTAAATAATCCATTTGTATCTATAAACATTTCAATCATAAATAAAAATATTTTTATCCTAAAGTTGGATAATATTCATAAATAAATATTTCTTTAAATGCAAAACTTATAAAATTCTATATCCCAAATAGACAGAAGAGGTCATTATAATGCAAATAAATACAAAAATTTGTTATAAAACAAATATCAAAAGTTATTTAATTTAAATAGGTCTAAAATAATGAACATATTTTTTTATTAAAAAATCAAAATGTTCAATTTTCTTGTAATATGGGACAAAATTTTTGAAGCCTCGGTTATAGTTCTAGAATATTAGTGCATCATAGTAAAAATTGGTTGAGGAAGCAATTAAAATGGCAAGAAATATAAATAACAGATATTTTATGGATAGTAAAGTTGATAAATACATAAATTTATTTTCATTCTTATTATTTTATTCATTCAAGAAACTAAAATTACTCGTCCAATTAGAATAGAATTATGTTTCAAAAATTTTGTCCCATATAGTAAATACATTTGATGACAACTAAAAATCCTAAATACCTCTAATATAATTATTATATTCGAAAACTATTATACAAAATTATTCAAAAGTACTTTTAAATATCAATGATTTATGTATTTAGTAAAAAATATATTGTTTAACGCTCTAAAAGCGGTTTTAATATACCAACATTGTTGATTAAACGATGATAAAGCTTAAAAATAAAAGAAACGAGAATAGATTTACAAGATCTATTTATTGTAAAATAATTTATATACTTATTCGATTCAAAGTAGATATTATCTTAATTTGCGCCCTTAATTAAGTTCTCCTTCAATATTCAAAATAAAATTCACGTTCTCCTTATAAAGAGTGCTATTTTAACCCAAGAAAGCAATCAATAAACACCATCTAATGAAGGGCAAAAAATCTTGTAAAAATAGTTTTTATGAATTAATAATATACGATTTAACCAACAATTATTGTTATAGAATATGCTTTAATCTCACAGTCGAAAAAAAACGAGTCGTATTTGCTTTAAATTTAAGTGGAGCTTCAATACTACCGTGGAATTTAGTCCGTTACACCAGTAAAACAAAAATAACCCAAACAAACAAATGAATTTATGAATATATTAATGATATTAGGGTCTTCCGAGCAAACAGGGACTCGGAAAATTTATTAATAAATATAAAAGTTGAAAATTAGTATGTTTATAGATACGAACCTTCTGCATCTATTACACTTCTCCATTTTTCTGGTAACTTGTGGGTAGGATTCATAAAACCTTTAGAATTAAGCTCCAAAATTGCACTTTCTAGCTGAATTTCTAGTTTATTTAAATCGTTGTAAATATTCTCTTTTAACTTCCTCTTTAATTGACCAAAATAATTGAAATCAGGTGGGCTAATATCAGGGCTATAGGGAGGATGATCCCAACCCTTACTATTTTCATCAATAAAATACTGCTTTATAAGATTTGATTTATGCGGCTAGCATTATCATGTAATATTATAGGAACACTGCCGGTCAAAAGTGAGTCAGTGTTTGGGAAATTCGAACTTAAATGGTAATTCATGAATGAGTAAGGCTTCAAGCAAGCCAATACTCATATGGTAGATAGATACAGCCTTTGTCTATAACATTAAAAATATTTATAGAGATATGATTGCTCAAAGTCGAAAATAGGTGATTCAGTGTTTTGACGAATTTTTGAAATTAACAAAATTTCCATTCTAGAACATTCTAAAATACCGCAAAATTGTTCATTTTTATTTCAAATCCTTAGCAGAAGGTATTAAGGCTTATTTGGTATGACAAGAAGAAAATTGAAACAAGAATTAACGAACTTGCTTTAAATGGAAAATATTCAAGAAAAATAGCTGAAATTGTTAGAATTTACAAGCAACAGTGTCTAGAGTAATAAATAGAATTGAAAAAATACTCCAGAGCCTATAATAGGTCATCCTCGGGTCTTAGATAAGTATGATGAAAAATATATTGGAAGATTAGCAACAAGTGGTAAATGCTCCACCTTTACAGAAATACAGCGAGAATTCAAGACCTATGCAGGAATTTTCGCCTCTTCGAGTACTATACTGCGCACATTAAAACGTAGCAATATCTTATCTAGATACAAAAAGAAATCTCATCGTCGAGCAAGATCAGAATTTGAAAAAACACACAGAAATTGGGAAAATAAGAACTGGGATATGGTTATATGGTCAGATGAGACTAAAGTAAGTCTAGAAGGATATGATGGACGTGATAGTACTTGCAGAAAAATCAGGGAACCACTCAGAGATCACAATATTACTCAATCAAAAAAAACTCGGTGGTGAATCAATTATGGATTGGGGATGTATGCTTCCATCAGGTGTTGGGTATCTTTGTAGAATTGATGGCAGTGTTGATTTTGAGATATATGAGAGTATTCTGGATGACGATCTGATGTATACAATTGACTTGTATGGCTTGGACAAATCTAAAATTGTCTTTCAAAATGACAATGCGTTCTCTCATACCGCTTCAAGTATAAAAAAATGGTTCAAAAGAAAAGAAATAAAGATAATGAGATGGCCTACACAATCTCCTGACCTTAACCCAATTGAGCATCTATGGGATCATATGAAAAGAGATCTAAAAATTCGACCACCATGTAAATACAAAGATGAACTTTTGGAGAGAATTCAAGATATATTGAACAATATTTCAGCTGAAGTATGTCTTAAGCTTGTTAGATCAATGCCTAGAAGACTCGAACAGATAAGAAAAACTAAGGGTGGCCACTCAATGTATTGATCTTTCATTTTTTAAAAAATTCATCAAAACACAGAATCACCTACTTTCAACTTTGAGCAATCATATCTCTATCAATATTTAAAAGATATCTATAATATTTTTAATGTTATAGACAAAGGCTGTATCTATCTACCATATGAGTATTAGCTTAATTGAAGTATTACTCATTCATTAATTACCATTTAAGTTCGAATTTTCCAAACACTGAATCACTTTTGACGGGCAGTGTATATCACTTGCATTAGTAATCTCATTCATCCCATTACTTCTTGTTAAAATCTGATTGTTTGGAAGCCTTGATGTCCTTATAGGCGGATTAAGCGATTGGAGATGCAATTTTTGTAATTGTTCTTTATGGTCTAATCTAGCAATCCTAACTTTGTTCAAAACTGGATTTCCCATATAATCCGTGGTTTTGGATTTTCGGCTTCGTTTTATAACTTTGGGTTTAGATGAAACCTTTGTTTGGTATTCCACACCTTGCTGGGAACGGATATTAACGTTCTGAGTTTAGTGGGAATTATTTGAAATTACTAAGTGGAGACTAAAATATTCACATTTATTTACGATGTATCTAAGTGTCATGTTTTATTGCTCAAACTTTCATCGCAAACCTTGAGTGTTCTGGTTTTTCACTTAGAGAATACACTCAGGACCCGAATATTTTTTGCTTGGATGAACGAGCTTTGATATATTTATTTATAAATTTAATATTGTCTCTATATGGCACTTTATTCCCTTTTTGCTTAATTCAACCAAATTTTTTATGAATCTAGATTATTCTCACTCTTGTTCAACCAATTATTTAATAAAATGGGGACTACTCTGAACGAAAATAAAGTGCCATATCATCTGAAAGCTTTCAAATCTAATAAAAAAGTTCTCAAAAGAGAGAAATAGAAATTGAAGATAGCTTTTAAAAAATCCTTATAATTAATATACATTTACTTGTCTGGTATTGTTCGCATTTATATGAATCCATTGGCATTCCCTGGCAATATTGAAACACAATTGGGAAGCCCAAAGCGCATAAGCATACATTCATCATATTTGTGTAATCGATGGATATAAATCATTTATCCTTACAACATTCCCCGAATAAACCTCAATTGGATACAAATATTTATTATTAATTGCTACCCCACCATTAAAGATACTATTACTAATGAACACAACAACAACCATCTTTATCCTCTTTCTTAACTACACCAAAAAAACATATTAAAGATTAAGGTTATACTTTTATCGGAATTAGGCTGATTTCGATTAACATTTAAATGAATTATGGCTCCATCTTTTAAGCCTGTCTCTAAAAATTCCAACTATAAGAATGAGAGTTTACGTGTTATATTTTGCGCGTCTAGTAGGAATTTGCCCATATAAAGAAATCTTATCTTCGTTGAATCTATTGGTTTCTCTTCATTCCAACTAGGCCAATTCTCTTGGAGTTGATTCTTCAAATCTAGTATTGTAATGTTTTGATCTTCGTATTTTAATTGTGTTCGTTCGCAGGTTTGTGTTAATATCGTTAACTCCATATTACCCCTTTCGTTTTTCTGAAAATACCTAAGGAGTTTTTTGAGAAAAATCCAGGAAAATGACATCATTTTTTCAGAGATGAAAAATATTTGATATAAAAAACTTTTTTAAAAACAGTTTTGCACAATCCTTTAGTATTCTAGGCTATTTTAAAATTTGTATTCTCAAAACTTAGATAAGATATTTTCTAGGCTATTAGCAACCATGCCTTTCGCAATATAAGGAAATTGGTTTTATAGCATCATAAAACGAAATCAATTTGCACTTTCCCCATAGAAGCAACTCTGATAAAATAATCCAACGGAAAATTAATAAAAATATTATTATTTAAAAATTAATCATCAGAATCTTCTTTGAAAATCTACCATAAATTTTAAAGTGGGCGTGACGTTTCTACTAATTTTCTTATATCACCATTCATATATTATAAATATATATGTTTAAGTTTTGATTTAGTATCAAATATAATCTTTAGGTTATCCAAGGGTGCAAAGATGAACTCAAATTTCCCAAAATTAGAAAAGTCAATCAAATCGAACGATCTATTAGGTTGTCCACGCAAACAGGGACTCGAAAATTTTCAAATGAAAAATTTATTAACAAGGATAAAAAGTTGAAATTTAGTATGTTTATAGATACGAACCTTCTGCATCTATTAGACTTCTCCATCTTTCTGGTAACTTCAGGATAGCATTCATAAAACCTTTAGCATAAAGCTCCTGAATTGCACTTTCTAGCTGAATTTCTAGTTCATGCCAATCATCATAAATATTTACCTTTAACTTCCTCTTTAATTGACCAAAACAATTGAAATCAGGTGGGCTAATATCAGGGCTATAGGGAGGATGATCCAAAACCCGAATATTTTCATCAATAAAATACTGCATATAAGATTTGATTTATGCGGCTTAGCATCATCATGTAATATTATAGGTATCTTTAATTTCTATCAGGTAACCATTTGTCTAATAATTCTATTAGGAAGTTTTTATAGACATCTGAAGTTACAGTCTCTTTAGGAGCACAGAGCTTCCAATAAGCAACACCTTGAAAGTCCATTGCTAGTATTAGTATTCTCTTTTTTTGATATTTAAATTGAAGTATAAATTCATGTGTGTCTTTATTTTTATTTCTCTAAGATCAAATCTGGTCACGTTGGGGTTGTATGTATAAAGACACCCAAGTTTCATCTATTGCCAAAGTTCGATTAATTAACTTTTTTGTCTCGATTAGAGTTACATATTGTTTTTACATGCTAACACTCTATGTTCTCTTTGTTTATCCGTGACAAAATGAGGTACCCATTTACTTGATAATTTTTTCATTTGTGAATCTTCTGTTAAATATCGAAATACTGTTGTTTTACTACACTTTACCCCCATGGAAAGTTCGAGGCCAGATCATGTTCTAGTTTGGGCGAAAAATTCTTTAATTTCATCTATTATATTTTCTTTTTTCGAGACTTGACTTGTATCGCCTCCTCGGCTATCTTCGACCATATTGTAGTCGGTCTTAAACTTATTAACTAAATTCTTGACTGTATTTAGTTTATAGGCACTATTTCCAACTGATTCAACTAATTCTTTATGAATTATCCCAGAACTGTGTCCCAGGATTACGCCAAATTTGATGAAAATCCGCTGTTCTTTATCTGAAATTAAATCTTTTAATTTTTGAAAGCTATTCATGATAACATTCAAAATATAATTATTTATAATTAAAGCTTGTAATCTATATAAATTAATTTAAAAGTCTTGATATTATTAGTATATTATTAAAAGAATGATTAAAAAAAATTCGAGTGCCTCTTTGTGCGGAACGCCCTAATAAATGGTTTGATGCTATGAGATCATAAAATTCTTCGATAAAAATACACTTGAAAATTCAAAATTTGCTTTTAATTATTGAATTTGAAGCTTGAGAGAATAAGTTTCTATTACCAGTTTCGTCACTCCTGAGAGCATTTCTTGGGACATTCCTTGCGTTTTTGACGAATTCTTTTTTGAGCCAAAAGACGACGTTGTTTCTCACTTAACTAAACATATACAAACAGCTATAAATAACTCTTTATAAATCGACATAGTGACTCAGATCCATAAATGTTTTTTGTAACCATTTTATAGTCGAATTATTTGTTTATGATTAGGCAACATCATGTTTGACTGTAAATATCTTTTAAACTGGTATATAAAACACTCAAAAACAACTCAAAATGGTTTTTAATCCGATAAAACCTTTTTCATAGATATCTATTCTTTGAATAAAGAGAATTTTTGCATAATTTATGCCCTTTCATTTTCCCTCTAAAGCAGTTTTTAGTTATTTCACCCAATTCTTACACGAAACTCGGCTTCAGCAAATAAAAACTCACTAAAGATAAAATAAGTACAATATTCGAATAAATATTATTTTTTATTGATAATTTGGGTCAAAAACAAATCAAATTTCATTATCCATCAATGCTGGTATGACCAGATTTTGTAATTGAATAATCAATTTTCTATTTACTTCAATAAGGTTGGCATTTTTATTTTGAAGCTCATTATTTTCAGATTTCAATGCTTGACATTGTGATTCCAAATAATCATAATATTGTTTCTTAACAATACGATGCTTCTTTTGTGCTTCACAGTTACGTCTTTTTTGTTCAGTCTATAAAAATAACTTATGTTAATATGGTAAAGGGTTACTCGATCGATATTTCTAGACATTATTCTAGTTTTAGTTTGTCAAGGCTGCTCTTTTATATATCAATTTTTTTTGTTTGGTTACTGTTTTAGACATTGATTCGATATGCAAAACATTTCTAAAAAGTGGTGATATTGAAAAGAATATTGAAAATATAAATAATTGAATACAAAGATTTAGTTTTTTAATCACCATATTTATGGTGTTCATTTTCCCACACTTTTTTTCTGTTTATCAGTGGTTGTTTATTTAAATGTAAGAATATTTTTTCCATATGGCACTTTATTTTCCTTCAGAGTAGTCCCTTTTTGATTCTCCTCTTAATTCAACCAAATTTTTAATGAATCTAGATTATTCTCATTCTTAATCACCAATTATTTAATAAAATGGGGACTACTCTGAACGAAAATAAAGTGCCATATAAACAGTGTATTTTAATGATTAAAACCTTATTTATTTAAAAAGAACATTAAATAAATGCTATACTTATAAAAAATCCTGAAATTTGTTTATTATCGGGCCATTATTTTTGAGGAATCAATAAAAATGTACAAGATCTTTAAAGTAAGCCTATAGTTTTGGTATAAGTCCTTTGTAATAGGAAATGTATATAATGAATTATTTTCTTGACTTTATATATTTTCTGTTGTTATCAACATATGTGAGACTTTTTGCTTGGAAAAATTTCCCTCAAAGACAGATTTAAATAAAGATCGTTATGATTTTAATTGTATTGATAATAAATCTCTATACCTAGTTGGAATACTTTAATGATATATGAATAGACCTTATTAATTTTAAAAGCGTAGCAAAAAAAATTAACAGTGATGGGTACTTATTCCTTGGATCTTAAGTATTTATTTTAAATAGAAAGTTCATTAACTTGTATTTCAATTTTCTTTTTGATTATTTCTTGATCCTCAATATATTTAAGAGGATTATTTTGAGTAGATCTTTAAAAATAGTTTTGAAAAATTCAGGCCTTGAAAACGTTTAGAGATTGGGATAAAATAACAATTTACCAGATCGATAATGTAACAATTGAATATTGTCTAAACAGTTAACGAATTGAATCAAAAATTAACTCAAATCTGAATCGTTACAGTAAATTGCTAAACGTTTTCAAGGCCTGAAAAAATCACAGATTTAGTGAGAATTTTTAGGCTCTCATTTAAAGGCACATTTCATGTCTTGATTTCATCACTTTATTACATAGTCTCTATGAATTTTAAAATTTTGTCTAACCACTTTACATTTCTAAGTTGCAAAAGCGACCATATGGGACAAAATTTTCGAAAGATAGTTCTATTCTTTTCGAGAAGACAAAAAGGCTAATAAATACTTAAA
>NIPM01001971.1:0-12925 GCA_002738285.1 Holacanthella duospinosa
CTTAATTTATAGAAAATATTATATATAAATCTTGGCACTAGATATTAATTTGCTTATTTATTATTAATTAAAATTCACTTACCTTTTTGCGTAAAACGGCGTAATAATAAAGAGACATATAAAATTGCTTGTTTACTTAACAGAATGTGTTATATTTGGTTCTTACTAAAGGGATTACCAATAATAAAGAATATTTCGTATCCTAATCCTTCAATTCTTTTTGGGATATGGTAAGGACGCGTTAGAATTTTCAAGGGAGAGAGCAACAACCTATGCTACATTTTGATAAAGGTCTTATTTTATAAAAAAAGTTTAATAGAAGCGAACGAATTAAAAATCCAAGGTCTACTAAGTAGATTCATTGGTTTTATACAACTTTTCATAAAGCTTTAACCTATTAGAAACTTCTTGAGCAGATAACTCACTATTTTCTTCTATAAAGTAAATAATATCGTTAAGGTCTCCAAAAAATCTTCTTGATTTAGCATTTCTAAATCTTCTTTTAAATCATCTGTCGAATATCCTCGCTTAAGAAAATGTTTTATGACATTTATCTCACCTATTATTATACCTTCTAATTTACCTATTATTATACCCTCTACTTTGCCTTCTAATTTAGCTTCTTCTATCTTCTCGTTTTGAGATTGCTCGATAGTCTTATAAAAATTATCTTTAGATATTTTTTCCAAATTATATAGAATTTTATTTTCTTCGGACCAATTATTCATATTCATTATTTGATATGCTTTTTTTATTGTTTTGTGTCGGTTGGGAATATATTTTTCGCTCGAACACTTGACAAGAAATTCCAGCCATTGATGAAATAATAATGACTTATCATTCATTTCAATAAAGTCGTCAGACTTTTGGAATTTTTTAAGCTCAAAAAACTTCCAAAACATCTTATTTCCAGCTATCATTTCTTTTGTCTGGGTTATTATAGGAACTATATCAAGCTCGAATGCCTTCATATTTTTAATTTCTGTATAACAATAAATAAATCATGTTTAGAAATTACTAGAACATAAGTTTCCTTAACTAACTCATGATACTTCTTTCCATCACCAATCTTAGGGTTCATTGATATTAATTTAGACATATAATATTCTTCTCTAGGAATTAAGTAATTCTCTTTATGACGTTCATTTCAATCCCGAATAATCTATCGTCTTTAGTCTTACAAACTATATCAATGGAAGACCTAATTTCATTAGATGAAGACTGGAGTTCATTCGATAACACATTGATCTCATTAATAGCTCTATTCTCAAAAGAACATTAAGGAGGTTATTTAGAAAAGAAATTAGAATACCTCTATTATCATTTTCAAATAGAAATTTGAAAGTGGTGTCATAAGTTGGATCACCAAATAATGCGACATTAACTTCATCATCTACATCCTTACTTTTTTGTCTGTTCTTTGACTTTTTGATTGACGTAGTTTCTTAATGTCTTTAGTCATTATTACAAATCCAAAAAGTAGTTTAATCAATGATTATAGGACAATACTACGAATCCAATTACATTTAATAATTAGGAAGTATGAACAAGTAAAACAAACATGGGTTTAAAGAGAAACACTACATATAAAGTATGTTGTTTTTTTGTTTAATCTCATAATTGGTTCCTAGATCTAACGGCATATCAATTTCACTAAATTGTATAAGTGAAATGAGTAAATAAAGATCAATTATGAACATAAATTCAGCTTAATAAAGCAAAACATTATTATGAATTTATACTATTTCTTATCATTTGTGAAATTTGTCCTGAAATCTAACAGTATATCAATTTCTATAAATTGTATAGGGGAAATGGATAAAGATAAGTTGAGAATGAATATAAATTTGGCATAGTGGTGATTTGATGTAATAGGATTCCGCATAACGGGTTGGTTTAAATTGGTGTAATGGAATTCGTGATATTGTCATATAATCAAAAGTAAGGACGACAATAATAAAAATGTGAGGTTGATATTGCAAAAGGTAAAAGTTAACTGAAAATATTATATTTAAAATGCTGATTGTGATATCGCTGAATTCATGATTTCATATTTAACTGCCTGAAAATTATCAAACTTTTCTCTTTTTTGAGCTTAGGTCGAAATGGGGAGGAACTTCAAATACAGAAAGAAGTTTCAAGGAACTCAACAACACAAGAAAAATGAACTTGGTATTGAGAGAATGATCAAAGTTTTAAAGATTGGAAACGGTGTCTTATCTTTTTTAGAAATTTTGGATCTTACTTTAGAGAATCTCTTTTAGTAAGCATCAAATAACAAAACCATACCTATTAACGATGACTACATTCTTGAAAGATATTCCGTCGTAAGCTATAGAAGTGGGGTCTAATTTCTGACTTTTGGTGAATAGCAATTCTGTAATGGAAGTAGACGAGCTCAAGGAGGACAGGTCTTGCCAGAAGTTTACACGTCTGCCTTATATAATAACAAAAATGAATCTATATATGTTTGTGTACTTATTAGAAGATGTTATATTGGCTTTGTTCTTGAGGAATTAGCAACAATCAAGAATAAATTGTATCCTAATTCTTCTATTCCCAGTAATGGGAAGAAAGATTAAAAGCTGTGTCAGAAGCTACAAGGAAATAATTAACAATCTATGCTACTTTTCAATAAACTCAAAAACTTAACTGTCTAAACAGCAATTTTCAATTGAAAAGTAGCTGATTATTGATGAATTATTATTTCACAAAAAAATTTTACTTAGTTATATTTGAGATCCAAAATTTAGTAAACATCCATTTTTAATAAATAATCATACTGATATCTATTATTCTATGACGTCATAGTCATCTAATTTATTAGAAAATAAACTAAAGATAAATGAAAATAAGATGGTATAAAACAGAAATATATTTAATTTTATAAACCTCACTTATCTTGTGTGATTTCTCATAGTTTAAACGAAAAACCTTGGTTTATTTTTTATAATAGATCAATCATCAATATCAATATAGCTCTCTTATAAACTATTACATTACATTAAATAAATTGTTATTGTTTAAATAAGTTATTAAAAAAGGAACACAAAATTAATTGTTTAGTTCCAAAACTAAAGAAAAAAACTATTATTCAGGTTTGAATAATAGGAATATTTCAACTATGACAGTTTTTAGAATATCTCTATTTTCTATATATTTCCAATCTAGAGAATTAATCATCGATAACTGAAGAAATTTATCCCTAGCATCTGTAGTTAAATTCTCACAATTGACTATATGGTTGAAGTAAGAGCGAATATGTTATTTACATAACTTGCACATAACTTCAACACCTGGAAATTTCTTTAGAACCATTAATCTAATTAATCAATGTGATTTTATATCTAGAAGGGGTAGATATTTGTACACCTTATTATGAAAGTTACTTGATGGATCCGGAATAAAAGGATTATGAGTATAATTAGATATTTCTTTCATGTGTTCATACCTTTTATCTTTAAGACCCTTCGTTAATTCGTGAGATCTAACATCTAAATCCATGTCTTGGTTGAGTTTCTTGAATATAAGGTATATTTTTGACCTTTTCAATTCTATATTATAGTTTCCGTCAACAATATAAGAACAGAGGAGTTTGGAAAAATTATACAAATTAATTCCATTTAGTCTGTTGTTGATATATGATCTTTTAACGAATTTTAGTCGTAAGGTTCTTAATCTGAAATAGACATCTTCAATATTCAGAAACGATATTATTGAATACTTGTTCGTATATATGGCACTTCATTTTCCTTCAGAGTAGTCCCCATTTTACTTATTAAATAATTGGTTGATTAAGAGTGAGAATAATCTATTAGGGCGTTCCGCGCAAAGTGGAACTTGAATTTTGTTTAATTACGCCTTTAATAATATACTAATAATGCCAAGACTTTTAAATTAATTTATATAGATTACAAACTTTATTTATAAATAATTATATTTTGGATATTATCATGAATAGCTTGCAAAAATTAAAATGTTCAATTTCAGATAAAGAACAGCGGATTTTCATCAAATTTGGCGTAATCCTGGGATACAGTTCTGGAATAATTCATAAAGAATTAGTTGGAAATAGTGCCTATAAACTAAAATCAGTCAAACATTTAGTTACTAAGTTTAAGAGCGGCTACAAGGTGGTCGAAGATAACAGAGGAGGTGATATAAGTAATGTCTCGAAAAAAGAAAATGTAATAGATGAAATTAAAAAACTGTTGGCCAAAACTAGAACATGGTCTTGCATCGAACTTTCCATGCGGGTGAATTGTAGTAAAACAACAGTATTTCGATATTTAACAGAAGATTTACAATTAAAAAAATTATTAAGTAAATTGGCACCTCACTTTCCCGGTACCCGGACATTTGGACTAAGGACATTTGACCTAAGGACATTTGAACTAATGAACATTTGGACTAAAGTTGATTTTTTTATTCATAATATTTGAACTAAAATCAATTGTCATAATTATTTCATAAAACTATCATTATAATGAATGTATTTAATATAATTTTAAATTAAATTTATTTCACAACAAAAAGAATTATTTTAGTTATTTTAACTTTATTATTAATAACTTGTTTAATCTATTATTTTAAATAAATCCATTTCATAAAAAACAATTATTTTAAATTTAATAATTTATTTTAAAAACTTGATAATATTAAACTTATTTAAATGTTTACTGAATAATTTATTCTTAATAATAATTTTTTTTTCAAAACTTTGAAATAAAATAATGGAGTTTACACTTAAAAATAGAGGAAAAAGAAAGCTATCACATGAAGGATATACTTATACATTAAATAGAGAAGTAAAAAATGTATCATATTGGAGATGCGAGAAAAATAGAGAATGTAAAGGCTCTATCAAGACAATTAATGATGTAATTGAAGGAAAATGTTCACAATATTTTCATTCACCTAATCCAAATAGAAATATGGCTTTAAAATCTGTTGAAGAAATAAAGAAGAAATCAATTAATACTGATGAATCTATAAGATCTATTATTCAGAATTCTACAAGTAATTTTCCTTTAGATGCTGTTGGATAATGATCCAAAAATGAAAGTTTATCAAGATTAGTTAGAAGACAAAGAAGTATAAAAAATGATAATAGTTTAACAGATGAATTTAGAACATCTATGAGAGGAGAAAGATTTACATTATATGAAAGTGAAAATATTATTATTATGGCTACAGATAGAAATCTAGATTTACTTAAAAATAATCACCATAGGTTTTGTGATGGCACTTTTTCTGTTGCACCTTTAGGATTCCAGTTATACACAATCCATATTTTATCAACAAATTGTAATACAGTTCCTCTTGTATATGGCACAAAATTTTTGAAGAAATCTTAATATTTTGGTTGAAATAAAAAATATATGTATTATTTGGTTGATAAATAAGTATAAGTTATATTTATTTATCAACCAAAGCAGGTTTTTATGTAATTATTGAAATTTTTCAACCAAAATAATAATGTTCTTTCGAGAATTATACTGAATTCTTCAACCAAAATGATTGGTTTCTTTCAAAAATTTTGTCCCATATTGTTTGGTTAAACAAAAAAGTAAAGAATGTTATGATTTAATTTTTATGAAGTTAAAAGAAGTGCATGATTTTGAGCCATTGTCTATTACAATTGATTTTGAAAGATCAGCTATAGCTAGTATAAAAGAAAATTTTCCTGAATCTCATATACATGGTTGTTTTTTTCATTTTGGTCAATCTTTATTTAGAAAGATTCAATCATGTGGACTCCAATCTTGGTATAATGATCCTAAAAATTGTATGTTGATAAAAACAATTCATGCTTTAGTTTTTGTACCTTGTGATGATGTTATTAATTTGTTTAATAATATATTGGAATTATTAGATGAAGAAACAGATCATAGTTTAGGAGAATTCCTTAATTATTTTGAAACCAATTGGTTGGGTCCTATTAGAGAAATAAAAGAAGAAATCCTGTATTTTCTATCTCAATGTGGAATGTTTATAATAGAACTTTAGAGAATCTTCCTCGCAACAATAATTCTATAGAAGGGTGGCATAATGCTTTTCAACAAAGAGTAGGAATAACATCCAAGTTTGTGCAAGATTGTTAATAAAATAAGAAGAGAGCAAAATGAATTGGAAAAACCAATTGAACAAGCATTATGTGGCATTTATCCACCTGATCAGAAGAATAAATATAAAGAGAGCAATAAAAGAATAGTTGAATTGGTCAAATCATATGAAAAATCAAAAGGAGTGGACTTTTTGAGAGCTATTGCTCATAATATTTAAAATAAATAATTCATTTTTCATTAAATTTTTCAAATTTAAAATAATTGTTTTTTATGAAATGGATTTATTTAAAATAATAGATTAAACAAGTTATTAATAATAAAGTTAAAATAACTAAAATAATTCTTTTTGTTGTGAAATAAATTTAATTAAAAATTATATTAAATACATTCATTATAATGATGGTTTTATGAAATAATTATGACAATTGATTTTAGTTCAAATATTATGAATAAAAAAATCAACTTTAGTCCAAATGTCCGGGAACCCATTTTCTCACTGATGAACAAAGAGAACATAGAGTGTTGGCATGTAAAAACAATAAGAAACTCTTATCGAGACAAATTACTTAATTAATCGAACTTTGGCAATAGATGAAACTTGGGTATCTTTATGCATGCAACCCCAACATGACCAGATTTGATATTGGAGAAATAAGAATGAAGAACCACCTAAATTTGTACTTCAATCCAAATATGAAAGAAAGAGAATACTAATAATATTAGCAATGGATTTTCAAGGTGTTGCTTATTGGAAGCTCTGTGCCCCTAAAGAGACAGTAACTGCAGAAGTCTATAAAAACTTCCTTATCGAATTATTAGACAAATGGTCACCTGATAAGAAATTCAAGGTGCCTATAATATTACATGATAATGCCAGACCACATAAATCAAATCTTATAAAGCAGTATTTTATTGATGAAAATGTCCGGGTTTGGGATCATCCTCCCTATAGCCCTCATATTAGCCCACCAGATTTCAATTGTTTTGGACAATTAAAGAGGAAGTTAGAAGAGAATATTTACGACGATTGGAAAGAACTAGAAATTCAGCTAGAAAGTGCAATTCAGGAGCTTAATGCTAAAGGTTTTATGAATGGTATCCAGAAGCTACCCGAAAGATGGATAAATGCAATAGATGCAGAAGGTTCGTATCTATAAACATACTAATTTTTAACATTTTATATTTATTAATAAATTTAATATTTAAAATTTTTCGAGTCCCTGTTTGCTCGGAACGCCCTAATAAATTCATTAAAAATTTGGTTGAGTTAAGCAAAGAATCAAAAAGGGACTACTCTGAACGAAAATAAAGTTCCATATATATATTGATAGTAGATTTTTAAGAAAGTAATGTTGCATACTTTCAAGTAACCTTAAACCAGACTTACTAAAATTATATATTTGTAGACCATATTCCCACGAGGACCTAATGAAAGCTTTGAATATAGATAACCTAAAGCTAAGTGAAGTATTGAAGTCATTAAAAAGGAAGAAGTTCACTTTCACTAATTTCAATACATTCATATAATTGTTTCTAATATGATTCTTCGTATTAATTCCATTGATATCTAGCATTATACCTAGATATTTAAATTCTTTGCTTCTATTTATTCGTTCTTTATATATGGATATAGTTGGATTATTATTCGACATTATACAACATTTACTTGTATTGAATCTATAATTGTTAGTAAATGAATGTTGTTCTACACAATTAACTATTTTAACTAAATCTCTATCTGTTTTTGACATAATAGCTATATCATCTGCAAATAAGAAGACATTACTATTAGTCGTATTACTAGATAGAAATCCAGGAATCGTATAGAATTCTATATCTTATCTATTAATTGATTCTATAATATCATTAATATACAGAGAATATAAAAAGGGCGATAGCACACTTCCTTGTAATACTCCATATTTCAAATAAAATTCTTCACTAACTTCATTATTATAATAAATATTTAAACAATTATAATCAAATAAGCTCTTTAATATATTTACTATATTAATTGGAAATAACTTGATTAGTTTGTTCCATAATATAGATCTATTTACTGTATCATACGCACCTTTGATATCTAAAAATATTACTTAATTCTCTCTTAAGTTCTTGGGTTTCTTATTTTCCAATTTAAGAAAATAATCTAAACTAATGCATTGATCTAATGTTGATTTCTTTGACTGAAATCCATTCTGAAAGGGTGATATTCTTAAAGTATAAGACTTAATTAAGTCTGGTATACATAATTCGAATAATTTTCGTGTATGTTCTGTCAAAGCGATTGGTCTATAATTTTCACAGTCTTTTCTATTTCCTTTATTTTCATATAATGGGAATAATAATCCTTGATTCCATTTTCTAGGTGTTAGATTCGATTTCAAACATAAATTAAAGTAGTTGAATAGAAATTCTATCGTGATAGATTCACCATATTTGATAATAGCTATATATATTTTGGGAGGACCTGGTGCCTTATTATTTTTCATTCTTTTCATATTCGATATTATCTCTTCTTTTGTTTTCTTAATATCACAATTTAATAGTTCGCTACTTTCATTACTATTAAATACGATTTCTTCATTGCTATTAAATCTATTAGAAAAGAATCCTTTAAGTTTCTATATTTATTATCTTGTTGATTTGAACGATTACAGTTAAAAGCACCACAGATAATAATATTCTCTAAGTTGTTGGTAGCATTTATAATGGTTGATAATATAGACAAACTATCTGTATACTTGAACGAGGAGTGCAAATATACAAAGACAATATCATAATCCAACTATTTCAGCTGTATATGATTCATATCATAACTGATTATAGTTGGGTGTATTTTTAGGGGTTTGTTTTTTAATAATAATAGACCACCATTCCCTCTCTTCGAGTTAATGTTGGTTGAGGTGTTACTAATTCGTATTAATTCTATATATCAGGTTGTTCGATTCAAAATGCAAATTTTTAAGGGCCAAATTAAAAACCCATAACTTGCTAAAAAAAATTTCAAATACCTGTTTTTATCTATATCATTTTAGAAGTATTAAATAACTTAGTATTATAAATAAATGATTCCAACTTTATTTCCTTACTTTTAAAATCAAATTAAAAGGAGAGCTGATGAAGTTCATATAAGACATTGTTTGTTATATGAAATTAATAAAGGTAAAAAGGCAAGGATGCATTTAAAACCATACCCGAAATTTATCCAGAATCTGGGCTTTCTATTTATCAGACTTTTAATTGGTATAAGAAGTTGAAAAATGACGATATAGACTTATCAGAGAAGAGGGGAGGAAGTGTATCAAATTTCGAAAATAGTGCTCTTTTAGAGATAATAGAAGAAGATCCTATGCTCATAACTAGAGAGATAGCAGAGTACTTTCAAGTGTCTAATAGTACAATATCCATACACCTTAAATAAATCGGGAAAATCAATAAACAAGGATCATGGGTGCCTCATAATTTGAGCAAAGAAAATGAAATTTCTAGATTGACAATTTCAACTTCCTTATTAAATATATTTAATATGGCTAACTATTTGACCAAAATAATCACTTTAGATGAAAAATGGATACTTTATAAGAACATAAAACTTAAAAAACAATGGCTTAGCCCAAGTAAAAAACCTGATCCAACACCAAGAAATGGACTACATCCTCGGAAAATCATGCTGTCTATTTCGTAGTATTATTGTGGTATTATACATTATGAGCTCTTGCCAAATGGAAAAACCATCACAACAACCTATTATTGTTAACAACTATTAAATCTCGAAGAAAAACTTCGAATATTGAGGCCTGCATTAATAAATAAATACAATGTTATATATTTGCATGACAATGCAAAACCTCATACTTCCAAAATCTGAAAAAATCAATTTAAAGCATTGGAATGGTATATTTCCCCACATCCAGCCTATTCACTTGATCTGGCACCTTGTGGCTATTATCTTTTTAGATCATTACAAAATTTTCTTGACGGCAGAGAGTTCACGGAAGAGGAGGATATCAAAAATGGCTTAGAAGAATATTTTAATTACAAACTTTCAAGATTTTATGAAAAAGGAATTATGGAACTACCATCAAGATGGGAAAAAGTAATAAATTGTAATGGTTCATATTTTGATTAAAGATTTTACTTTTTTATCTATTTAAACTTCCCATTTTGAATCGAACAGCCTGATAGTTGTTAAAGTATGGTGTTTTTTGATTTTCTTTTAGACAAGTTTCTGATAAAAATATTAAGTCATAAATATAAGGGTATTCATTAATTTCGTAGAAGGAAGTAGTTAAAGATTGAGTGTTCCAAAAACCAATGAGAGACTTATTGATCATTGGAAACAACCTCGTATTGATTAGTATTAGGTTGTAATGCAAATTCATCAAGATCTGAAATTACATTTTCATAACTAACACTTAGTTTTCTCTTACTTTGAAGTGTAGCTTCACTCATATGAATATCTGTAACGTTTTCAATATGCTTTATAGCTTCATTTGCTACTATATCTTTTATCTTGTTATTTAAGATTCTTATATATTTTCTATATCCTAATTTAATATTTAACTTTTCCAATCTAGCTAAAGTTAATTCACTACTTAATGTGAACTCTTCTGCACTAATTAGCAATATCTTATCTAAGTCTTGTTTAGATGTCTCTGTCCTAAATAATAAATCTACATCATAACTTAATAGCATTTCTAAATGCTGTGTTAACTTTGATCCTATTTCTTGCTTGTAACCTTTGAAATATGCTAACTCTAATATATCATTATTAATTAAATTCATATTAGAAATATATCGGAGTGGGATATCTAAACCTAATAGATACGATCTTGCTTGATTTATATTACGCTTTCCCTTCTGTGGGAATTTGAAGTATCTTATAATATGATGAAAGGGTTTTTCTACCACTTTATTATTATCTAAAGTTCCTGTAAGAAAAGAACTAACATCGTCCTTTTTCATTATCAATACTTTATTTTTTCTTACATTTATACGTTGAAGATTTTCTTTTGCTGTAGAAGCATAGGATTTGGGCGCAGAAGAAATTTTTTAACTTGATACGCCATTATTGCGTATACCATAAGTTGTGTTAATATCACTTAAATTACAACCTAAATTATCTTTTTTTTAGATTTTTTCTATTTTTCTGATTAAATAATTTATTCTTATCTTTTATAGCTGAACATAATAGTGTCTTGATAACTTCTTTGTTCTTGCTAAATTCTTCTAAATCATCTAGGGACTTGATATCTTTATTAAACTTAATAGAATCATAAATAGGATTGTTAAACACATTAGATGATAACAATAAACTTGATAAAGTAATTTCTGTATCAATATTTTCAGGTGGATCGTTTTTTTCATAGTTGGAATTTTGATCTTCGATGTTCATTTTAATATCTTTTATAATCAATTGTTATTAGTTAAATATAATTTTCTTATTTGTAAATAAATCAATATACGTTCTCAAAATCAATGCGCTTTTTCGCAAATCTATTATCTGTTGGATTATCACATCATCTTGGAATTAAAGAAATCGTTACTATGAATTAATCCTTAAATCATTAGAATCATAATACATAATTATATATAATAATGTTATTATTGTTTTCGTAAACTCTTGCACTTTTATGCTATTTTGATTTTTGTTTCGTTCAAGGATTTAGAAATCAAACCTTGTATAAATCAAAACACAAATCAAAAAAATAATCAAAAATTACAATATTTCACACTCATCATGTTTTTATAAACAGTCTAAAGATGAGATAATCATACAAACTCGATTTGATTTACGGTTAGATGTCTCTCTCCACCAACTCGATCAAAAGTTATCTCTTTTTCTCACCAATTTTCAAAAATTGGCTATTCCTATAAATAATGATGTTTCATAGTTATATGGTGTTATAATCCCTTAACAGATTCGATTTAGAGAAGAACCCTTTTACTACGAATCTCAATATTTTAGTATGAAGATCAAGGTAATTAATAGAAAAAAGATTATAATAAAAACAAAATATTATAAAATAGAGAATATATTAAAGCATTTTATACATAAAGTAAACTATTTTATGAGTCTTCTATTATTTAATTTGTAGGTATAGAAAAAACTTAACCAAGGTTTACAAATAAAGCTGAGAAGGGTACATTAGAACTATGAACAATACAGGCACAAGATAGATGTATAAATTATAAATAAACAGGACTTTAGGCATCTCTTTAACTCTACTTGTTGAAAGGTTTTGAAGGGCTACACCTATATATTATAATGAGCAAAATATACTATACCATTTCACTATTAGATTAAAGAGAGACACTTCATTTATTTTTACTTTTAATTCTTTTCTGACGTTTAAAAATGTGATAGCTTTTGTTTTATGATGAGACTTCGAAACGTAAAGATCAATCTTGAGCTACTAATTAATAGACTGAAATGTCATTTTTATTGATTTCTTCTCTTTTTGGTGCTTAGTGGTATGTGCTTATATTAAACATATTTTCATTACATTACTCTCTTCTACTTATATGAATTACCTCGATCTTCTGTCTTAAATATTGAGATTCGTAGTAAAAAGATTCTTCTCTAAGTTCAAATTGTTATTAAAAGACTTTATAGACCATATGTTGTCAGAGCGGTCCTGAAGACCCCAAACTCTGACCTTCGGTTTGCTTTCGATCACTCGGGCTCGCGATACGCTTGTATCAATCTTTCCTTCCGAACCTGCCCGAAACTGGGCTGGTTTACTGTGGTAACTCTCAGTCATTTGAATAAACGTTGAAAATAATACACTGCCCGTCAAAAGTGATTCAGTGTTTGGGAAATTCGAACTTAAATGGTAATTCATGAATGAGTA